>JAZGTK010003728.1:0-26504 GCA_036877625.1 Ambastaia sidthimunki
CCAACATCAATAACAGATTAACAAAATAATACCACACAGCCTAAACACCATCACAAACTCTCGTAGTTGCATATTTGAACTACTAAATAAATGACTGTATTTAGAGGTCATGACCGTCTGCTGGTGCTCTGTGCTTCCTGTCATACTAAACACAATCCAGGCCTATAATCACATTTCATGTCATGATTTTCCCTGTCTGTACTGTTATTGTCATTACAGTCAATAGGGCTGCAAAGCTGGGAAATTTTGGAAAATTCCAAGCTGGAGTATTACGGGATTTTTCAGAAATGAATTGGGCAATCCCTATCATATACAAACATAGATATAAACATATTCAATTCCTCTACATATGATTGTCTTCATCCCATATACTCCCGCAAATTCGTGTTAAGTTTCCAAATTCCCAGAATTCCACAACTCTACCATTTATTGTGATTTAAGTGTACATACTCGTGCAGGTCCGATGATCATGCCTGTCCACCTCGTGAGGGTCATATCCTCGTCATCCTCCAAACCCCAGCTCACTGTTCCATCTCCAACACCCTTCTGCCCTTCCTCAAGCTCTTCCAACAAACGAAAATTACGAGGAACTTTAACTCCTGCAACAAGTCAAAAACAATTCATAAACAACACAGAATTAATCTCGTGGAGTCAGTAAACCTTAGTTTGGTAGATCACTTGTCAAGAACTGACAGCAGGGAAACACTTTATTTATTATGCTGCTGTGACCTCATATTAAAGGGAAACTTTGTAACATTGCAGGACTATAAGTACAAAATGGAGGAAGATAAAGTGAAAAATTAACCTTTGACAAATGTAAAGTTTACATTCCTTTATACTGTACAGTGAGGTGACACAGTGATGATAATGATCTTATAGCTTCTATATGTTTAAACAAAAACTTTATGAATGATAAAACTGTTCAATTTTTGTGGATTTATAAAACCTTTTATTTTTGATAAATGATAGACAGGAAACAGAGTTCAAAAGCTTTAAAATCAAAACACTAGTAACACTGGTTATTTGTGGATATTTAAGTCAACTCTGAAATTTAAACATACCAATTATATACTATTTCCTATCTGCAATTGTATGTTTAAAACATGCAACATTTACAACCTGTGCTGCCCAACAGTAACAACCTACAGCGTTTTCAGATAATGCCAATGTTGAAAAAGTGGAGGGACAAGATTTGCAGGTTCAGGTTAGTGACTAAAGAAAAACTCATCACTCATTTCTGAATGATTCATTCTGCCCTATCTCTGTTTCTCACTTCCTCAAAATATCAACACCAATTAGACTTGAAAGCGAATAAGTCAAAATATTTAAAAGATCTGCTACAATGCATTCACTCAAAACATACAGACTATTTACATCTTTACAATGTATTCATGTAGACAACGCAAGCAACTATAAGTCAAAACACACTGAGTCAAAACAAACGTTTTATAATGATCTATGATCATGTGATGAAATACATGTGTGATGATATATAACTGAGTTTAAAAGACTTTTTGAGGGGTTAATTTATACTTATGCATAAAATCATATATGAATATGAACTGCGTCCTCACACTGTACTGAGCATTACAATCATAACAACACACTTCTTTATTGATCTATGATATTTAACAGGGTAAAACGACCCTGTTGGGTTTCGATACCGTGTTCGGGTTCTGATGGGACACAGTAATATCAGTTAAAGGCCCGTTTTGTCATGACACTGGACGGAACCAGCAGCCGCACGCGCGTCAACGCTCCGCCTCGCGTTAGCACGAATACACCCGCCCAACTCCAACACACATCATTTAATTCATTCCTGGCACGATATATGAATGCAGTCATTTTATATTTGTCTATTCGTCAACATCGGAGTAACAACATGAAATAAACGTGGTGTTATTATTAAACTAAAGATCAGTCTGAGGGCCGTTAGCTGGGAGCTAACACACACACTTCAAACTGTGCACATTTGTGCTAGCGGAAGTAAATAAAGGAGTTACAGCACTGTAAACGGCTCGGATAGTGTATATGGGTTGGTGAGGTGTGGGGTTAGCGGATCTGATGTTAAAATACGCCGGCGAAAGGACGAGAAGACTATAGAGATTGTGAGACAAACCTGAGGAGGCCGCCATCTTCTCCTGCCCGAATCCAAAAGCGCACGACAGCGTGACGTCTTTGCGTCATGTGCGTAACGCGTCATCAAGGGCGGAGGGGCGTGGCTACCTTATTCTTAGTATAGGTCTATATAAATAATGAAAAATTAGATGTAAAATAAACTGTAAACTACATGACATATAATAAACCTTTTAAGATACTGGAAGCTGTAGTTATCAAAGTAAAGTTGTGTGTGCATGTACACTTGGCAATTGGCTTTTCCATCTGGTCCAGTGCAGTTATTGGTTACATGACCATATAACGCCATAAGCCACTGTGAATTAGTCATACTTCACTGTTAAACTGTGTAACTTGTAACTCGGTAACTAATGCCTTAATGTAAATGTCATACAGGAGGTTATCAGTGACATTAACGTTATACATGGGAAATCAATTGTAAACTACCTTGGAAAAATGTAACATGGTCGTGGCAAAACATTTACTAGCATAGAAATGTCAGACTTGCTTGGGAAACTGTGAAATAATGAAACAAAAATAATCTAAAAAATTTCTTAAAGATATAGTAACAGTAACTGTAGCAACTGCTATTTTGGTCAACATGAAGACTTTCTGTAAAGGTTGTTTTAAGGAGACCACCATCACAAACAAGTGTTTTACAAAATCATGCAGCTTTTTTCCTCTTCATTGAATCAACTTGTTTATAACAAGTATATACATATATATTGGTATAAAACATGTTGGCATGGCATCTTAACAATACTGCTTTTTTTTAGTAATTTAGCATTTCTTTGCATTTCGTGTTTAAGCCATTCCTTGAATTGTTTTAGCTTTTATTTTTTTGGTGTAGTTCTCAGTTTCTGAATTAAACAAATCACATTCAGTGAGTCAGTGAAGTGATGGGGTTATCCTAACCAACCGTCAATTCAGATGAGCAATAAAACAGTCAAATCCAATCATGAGATTAGATCATCATGAGATTAGATCTATTACAGTCCCTGCAATTACTGTAAGAACAGAAAGTATTAGCATAACATTAAAGACAGATGTGTTGTCTTAAATAACTGCAGCTTTTGATCAACAAAACGCATTTATTGCAACCAGGACTGATTTATACATACAACTATTAACAAGCATCACTCAAGAGACACAGAATGAAACAGAATGAAAGATGCGTCTCGTGCTTGTTTACAGCAGTCGGACGGTCTTTCCTGTGACTGTCAGATAGTCTTCATCAGCAAGAGCTCGCAAGGCCTCATCAAACAGCTCTTTAGTGACGGCCTGAAACAGAGGACAAATTTCAGCTCGACAAGCTCCTATAGCTGTTCACTTCTGAACTTCCCACAGATAAATACTATGAAACAATATTGCAGTGTTTATCAGATTAACACAATTATCAGATTACACTAAAAAGTACTGGAAATAGCTTATGAATTTGGTTAAAAAAAAACAACAGAATATTTACAGCCTCTGATTGGCCACGGAGATCATCGAACAACTGCTGGTATTTCATCGCTGGTGTTTTGCCCTTTGATTGGATGAGCTTCTTCAGGGCCTGAGCCACTTCCTCCTTACGCTTGCGTGCTGTAGCGCTCATGCCTGTTTACAAACGACCAATCAAAAGCATGAGACTGTCGGCAATCTGCATGTGATATTCACACTCAACACAAGGTTTGGAAGCCAAAATGAGACTAAAATGACACAAATGTTATATTTATAGATCCACTGATAAAAAATGTAAATTCATAAAACCAAATTAAAAATAAAACTGGTTATGTAACTATTTAAACTTTTTAGACAACTGGCTTTAACACCTACCTGTGGTGAGGATAGAAATGTCCACGAATCCTGTTCTGGGATCAGTGGCAGACTGCTTCAGTGCCTCTCTGTGAAGTCTCTTGGCTTCCTCCACATCAATGGACTCCACCTTACTGCAGAAACGCACTTTGGCGTGAGCTTCGGCCAATCGGATGAGAGACTCCAGCTGACGGGGGTACGCAGACACCATGCCCCGCCCACTGCCAATTTTACGCATGTCTACATACGCCTGCGAGGCACACGTGCAAAGCATGCATCAATAATTTTCTCAACACTATTAAAGGAACTTTCATGCAATGGGAAGCACACAGGAAGTTCTACAGACCTCAATCAGAGCTTGACTCGCTTCCTCAGAGAGTCTGGGGTGCACGGACGTGCGAGCAAAAGCGATGTAATCTTTCAGCACGGCCATGTCCAGATGCTCTTCTTCTACCTGCTCTTCAGTCTGATAATACAGAGACACCAGGTGGTGAGCGAGACGCCTGTCGTACGCCTCGTCCTGAGGATCCAGCATCAGGAAGATCAAATCAAACCTGTCGCGTATGGAAAGAGAAAATTTTGATTACCGACCTACCAACAGTAACCAATAATATTGTATCCCACTTTATAAGATCCAATCAAATGATCCCAAAGGATAAAGTAAGGCCATGTACAAGCCAAGATCCAGTTTCACTCTGAATCACACTGGAGAAGTTAAATATAATGTGAACGATGATTCACACAGACTTTATCTACTGTTTTTTTTCTTTTTTACCTGGACAGGAGCGTGTGGGGAAGCTGGATGTTTTCAATGGTCGTCTTTTTGGGATTCCACTGAGACTCCACCGGATTGGCTGCGGCGAGGACGGAGGTTCGAGCGTTGAGCTGGCAAATGATTCCAGCCTATAAACACACAACACAGCATAACTAATCTGTCCTAAAACCATCATACACTGCTTATGCACAGAATTTCTTAAACTCCTTCTCAACTTTGGTTGTTGTTCTTACTTTGGCGATGGAGAGTGTCTGTTGTTCCATAACTTCATGCAGCACAGAACGCGTGCTGTCGCTCATCTTGTCAAACTCGTCGATGCAGCAGATTCCGTTGTCGCTGAGCACGAGGGCGCCGGTCTGCAGAACCAGCTGACGGGTTTCTGGGTCCTTCATCACGTAAGCTGTGAGACCCACTGCGCTGGAGCCCTTCCCGGACGTGTACTGGCCGCGTGGAACCAGGTTGTAGACGTACTGGAGCAGCTGGGATTTGCTGGTGCCTGGATCACCACAAAGCAGGATGTTGACCTCGGCACGGAAGTTTCCGCGGCCTGTCTGACTGAAGTCTTTACGCGTACCGCCAAACAACTGCAACAGGATACCCTGCAAAGACACGCACAGCAAATATGCCAAAAATGTTGTCAATTAAGACTTTACAAATACTTAATTACTTATTTTTAGACAATTACTTAAACAAAATGAAAGTTAAACTAAGAACTACCTTATCTTTAGCTAATTTGCTAACACAAACCACAATACCGCTACCTGACTAGCTACACATAACGTCTGATAATAAAACATACTTTCTTAATGTCTTCGTGTTCATAGATGCTAGGTGCGAGAGCCGAGGCCAGTCGTTCGTAGATATCAGGTTTCGCGGCTAGTTCCTTTAGCATAGCGACTCGCTCTTTAGTGAAGAGTTTCTGCTCGCCGTCCTCGTCCACACCGTGAAGACGTTTCTCATCCGTCTTGCGGAAGTGAATGGCGTCGATGTGTGTCTTGTACACAGACTTCACTTGACTCTGCCGCGGGTTAAGACGCATGGGAGCAGCTCTGTAAATACCTGAACGCAAAAACATGCTTGATGCATTCACAACACTGCAAGGGAACTTTTAGATTTTAAATTTACTACAATTGGTTGAATGTCATTGAAACGTTCTGCTCATATTTCACCAAACAGAAGCTTCTAAAGATGACGGCTCATACCGGTGATGTTGACTCTGTCTCCAGGCTGCACTTTATCCACCAGGTCGTTGTGGGCATAGATGACTGTGGTGTGAGGTGTCTGACCTGCAGGCATGTCCTCAGGAGACTCCTGCAGTTTGATCTGTCAAAATGTTTGGAAAAATATCAACTCTGCCGGCAGGCAAAAGTCACAAAGGACCTTTTATCCCATTTTTATTACACAGAAAACACCCCGACTATATAAAGCTCCCTTACATCAACACTACAGCAATTGTTTTGGATCCCCCAGCACTATACATTTTAAAACAGAATCCCTATTAAGAAACGTTTACATCTTAGATTTGCTTGTGAACCAAAACAGCTGGTAAACAAACACAAACACAGAGATGCCTCTCTACCGCCATCTCTGTTTGAAACACTAATTTCTCCGCAACACTAACCATTTGTTTGTCGGAGAAGCCGGAGCGGTTGTGGACCAGTGCCATGCTGTGGGTGGTGTTGCAGTTCCGGCAGACGGCGGGCTCGGCGATGCGCCCGCGGTCCACCTCCACGCGTGTGTTGAACGCACACACCTGACAGCGGAAAAACGCCTCCTGCATCTCAGGGATGAGCTGAGAGGTTCGAATCACCATCCCACTGATGGTTATGAGCTGGTCAATATCTGAGAAGGCAGGAATGTTTGATGAAGAGGGAGGAAGATGATGCACTCGTTTGTTCTGCAGTGGTTTGCTCACCTTCGGGGTTGAGAGCTCGCATGTTTCTCGTCTTCACAGCGCTGTAGGGACGCACTTGAATCTGATGCTCCAAAACGGAGTCTGGAAATCGATCGAAGAAGAGCTCGTTGACAGACATGTCAAAGGTGGGGATGACTTCCTGTAGACAGCAGTGAAAACTGTTACATTTATGGTTTTGGCTTTTAACAAAGTACATTCAAGCGATACATTTGACCACTATGACCACTATGCGTGTTACCTGGGAATCGAACCCACAACCTTTTGCGCAGCTAACAATGAACTACAAGTCAAKCTACAGAGACAATTACAGAGACTGTAATAGGAAATTCACTTTAAGATGTGCGTGTTCATACCTGCGGGTAACAGATCAGCTGTCGATACAGATCAGCATCAAATGTCTGAATATGACAGCAGTTCACATTCAACACCGGTTCTCCAACAACACTGATCTAAAACACATTAAAATAATATTAATTACACCATTACTGGACATGAAGAACTCGAGTCTAAACAATATATTTGGATCAGAAAAATCTCATCTTGCCTTTTCACATGTAACCCAAGCCAATATTAATTGCCTATCCTTAATTAATTTACTACTTAATTAGTCTTACTAATTCTTAGTATTGATTATAAATGAGTCTTCATCCCCATAAACAGTTTCAAATCCATTCAAAATGACTGCTTTTACTACATAACTAAACATGTAAGTTACTAAGTCATCTGCATAAATAGTTTAAGATAACTGTTGGGCTTCTTTTATTAAGCTTTGTTGCATTTTCTATTACTTTGTACTGTACAGAACTTGGTTCGCGAGCTGAACTTGTTTTGAATTTGCTTTAGAAATAAACCGCACGGCGTCTTTCTGGTCCAAACTTCAGTGACTCACCTCGTCCAGTTTCTGCATGTACAGCGGCTCGTTCAGATCCAGACCAGCGTTCTCCTCTTCTCTGGAATCAGGATCCGTGAAACGCTGAAGAAAACGCTGTAGCAAAAAGTAAAACATGAATAAACCACACTGGTCATTTTCCAGTAAAGATCAAAGTCTGTCAGTGCTGTAAAAGACCTCAAACGCACCTGAAACTTCTCCTTGCAGGTTCCCACGTTGACGTCGGTCCCCCAGATGACGAGTCTCTGAGCTGCACCCTGGTCACCAGCGGCTCCCGCGTCACCAGACGGCTGAAAATCAGAAAACATTACATGTTAAACAGGTGCAATAGCACCACCTACTGTGTCGGAGTGTTAACTAGACACTGAATTATCACCATGTGTGAATATATATGAACATATATTAAAACATCCCTAATACATGTAGAAAATACACTGAACAGCTTAGTGCACATCAGTTTAGTAGTTATGTTCTGAATCCATTATAGTCTTATTGTTGGATTGTAAGTAGATCTTTTCCTCACCGGTTCGGAATGCATGTCCACCTGCGGGGCTTTCCGCACAGATCCCAGATCAGCTCGCTGGCGTGCTGGAGTCCCACGGATGCCGCTGCGGGGGGTTCCTTCAACTCTAGAGCTGGGGGTGCCGTACATCAGCGGAGAGCTCGCGTCGATCTCGCTCTGCAGGACTGAAGAGTTTTACGATCAGACCGTGATTATCATTTCAAACTAACTAAAACACTAACTAAACATTGCTGACGAAATCGCAACACAGAACAATAAAAGTGATATGCATTTACAACATTAAAGGAACCAAAACAAAAGCAAACTTATTGCTTGAGCAACCCAAGTGGATGAGACATACATAAATAATAATATTGCCATAACAAAGGGGGTGAGTTTGGGGGCGGAGCTATTTGATTGTTTGACCAATGCCAGATGTACATGGAAATAAACATTACAATTACAATTCTACAATTACAACATTACAATTCTATTTGGTGCCCACTGTAGCACAGAAATGACATTTCATTTGTATGAGATGATGTGTATAACACAAGTCATTGTCATTACCAGAGCGTTGAGCCATGGGACTGGAGAACAGAGAGACATCTTGAGGGGCCGGACTCTGCATGTCTATGGCCGGAGAGGTGGGCATGGGCTGCAGGTCTGTGGATGTGTCATGGGCTCCAGAACGCTGTGAGGATGGAGAGAGAGGGTCCACACTGGCTGCTGTGGACACAGAGATGATAATAATAAATCTGCCAGCAACCTAAATACAGTAAACACGTTCATAAACGGAAAATAACTCACGGGTGGGAGGGTTACTGCCCCTCTTGCGACCACCTTTAGATGATGACGGTGAAGACATGTTGATTCAGATCTGAGTTCTTAATATCAGAGCACTGAAAATAAAATTCATTTTGCTGTTTGAAATACTTCTTAATGATTAACAAAAACAAATTAGAAATGTATGTAAGCGATTACATTAGACAACTGCAGCCATCATAGCACAATAAACCTGTTATAATAAATCAATTTAAAAGTCTATTAAAAGGAAAACATGTATTATTATTATTATAGTCTAACAACTAAACAGATAATGTCAATAAGTCACTTTATCAACACTGAATGTTAATACATAAACATTTCTAATGCTTGCAACTCGTTACTGCATAAACGTCTTCATACATGACGGCAGTAAGAAATACAACAATGTAGAAATAGTTTAAACACACACGGTAAAGTAAACACGAGTTTAACAAAACTTTCATTTTGCATCAAATTTATACAACAACGATGAACGAGTTTAAAACAGCACGCAGCGATGCGGCCCACGACGACTTCACAAAACCTTCATCAAATGATACAATTAACCAGTATTTTACTAAAATAATATATTACTTTATTAAGTAAACGCGTTTATTTGATGTAACAATGATTACATTTGTGAATAAATGTGTATAATTGTAATTATTGTAACACTCACCCGCTGCAATGTTTCTCTTACAACGTGAACGATGGCGCGAAACGGTCTGTGACGTCAGCTTCGCGCGGAAAGTTAGACCAACCAGAATCAACTTTCCAAACTATCTGTCAAAAGGGGGAACAAATGTGTTCTTTGTTTACATATAACCTTCAAAAGCCTTTTTTGCTTAGATTATTTTATGAACTTGTAAATAATTTTGATTCATGCTACAATAAAGTCATTTTTTTTAATAGATATTGAGCGAAAAATAACAATATTAGGAGACCTGACAAAAAAAGGCTCATCAACTATTTGGTATCGCCCGACATTTTCGCGGGAATGAATAAGTATAAATGGAGGTGTTTCTGGCAGTGTCCAGCAGATGGCCGTGTGTGTGTCAAAATAAGAGATTTCACGTCATTTATTTCATGTCATGTATGTAAACAACGTAAGAAAGTTGAATCCACAACACGTGTGCAGAAAAAACAACCGCAGCATTGCTGTTAAACTTTATATATGTGTCTAACATTTTTTGGCCATATTGTCAATGATGTCAGTCTTTCTTATATAATGCAATTTGTCATAAAAATAAATAAAATGTCAGTTTTTACTATGAAGGTGTTTAAATAGGAAAGCTGTTTTCTCCTATATATTGTGTTTATATTCTTTTTGTATTAAGGACAGAATTTTCACGTCACTTCCAAGCATAATAATAATTTTATTAACAATATATAACAATTAATTGTATTAATATATAATAATTAAAAGTATTTATAATAATTATAAATACTTTTATAATTTTATTTTAAAAAAGCATTTATAACAATATATAATAATTAAAAGTATTTCGATAACAACAATAATAACATTACTATCACCATCATCATTATATTATTATTATTAACAAATACATGACCAAATAATGTTGGTAATACACTTAAAACTATATTCATAAGTCAATTAAATGTGCATAAAACGTCATTTTCAAACATATCCTGGAAGTTTTCTCAGCCTGTAGCCCGTGTGCTGGTAGGCGTTCATGCACACCCGTCTCTCCTCAAATAGGAGCCCGGGCGGAACATGTGAC
Source organism: Ambastaia sidthimunki (assembly GCA_036877625.1). NCBI lineage: Eukaryota > Metazoa > Chordata > Actinopteri > Cypriniformes > Botiidae > Ambastaia > Ambastaia sidthimunki. The sequence continues at coordinate 10,546 of JAZGTK010003728.1, forward strand.
TGACCCTGGACACTCACTGGCTTCGAGAAGGGGGTGGTGACCCGCTGACGTCAGCAGGGCGCTGGTACTTATGCACGAGGACCGAAGAGTTCCGATAGAGAGCGCGAGGACTTGAACACCTGTTCACCAGAGCATCAGACCTGAACACGGAGGTGTCCTTTTGGACATACGCACTCGGGTGCAAAAGAGAAATTGCGGTTGCAATACATCTTTCGACTTGTGGAGTGCCCGGGGACACCGCAAACTGCAGGAATCTGCCAGTTGTGTTACTTTTTATAGTGCATTTTGATTATTTTCACCACGTCCATGTCTGATATATACAACCTGGACTCGCAGTGCGTTTCGCCACAATGCAACATGAGCTGGGCCGTGGAGTCAGCCAACTTTTATGATAATACAGTGACGCCAGGGGATGCGAAGTTAAGGATGTCAGCCGTCACGGAGCACAACATCGCCGAGGAAAACAGCATGGTGGAGCTAAGCAATGCGCCGGCCATCTACGAGGATGAGGGCACGATCGACTTCAGCGTCTACATCGACTCTATGTCCACGGTACCCTTGGAAATCTGCAACGACGAGCTGTTTGCAGACCTGTTCAATAACGCTGTAAAGCAGGAAAGGCCAGACTTTTATTTGCCAAGCCACGCGCAGCTGGGAAGCACCGGCACCTTTGCGCAAAAGAGCTTGGAGAGGCTACAGCACCAGGAAGGGGGCTTTGGCAAGGGCGCGTTTTGCGCCCCGATCAAGAAGGAGGCGGACTGGAGCGACAGCGAGCTGTCCTCCTCGTTACCATCTCAGATCGAGACGTGCGCACAGACCTCGGTGAGCCTCCATACGGGCCAGCCGACGCCGCCCACCACGCCAGAACCCGAGCCCGTCACCCAGCCACCCTCCCAGAGGAAGCTGGGGAAGGAAAAGGGCAAAAAGACAGTGGACAGATACAGCCCGGAGTACCGCCAGCGCCGCGAAAGAAACAACATCGCCGTGCGTAAAAGCCGGGACAAGGCCAAGCAGCGCAATCTGGAGATGCAACAAAAAATGATCGAGTTGAGCTCGGAGAACGAACGGCTGCACAAAACTATCGATCAGTTGACAAGGGAACTGAGCAGCCTTAGAAACTTCTTCAAACAGCTGCCCGAACCCTCGTTTGGTACCGGGACGGGTGCGCGCAATGCTGTTGACAGTCGGTGACGCGCGTCCGAAGGCGCTCCCGCAGAATCCGGCCAATCAAACATACCTCAATGAACTTTAATGATCATTTTCTGTAGCATACGTGCATTAAGTTACACTTTGGATAATGGACTTGGGAACTGAACTGTTGCGGTCTTATTTTTGTGAATTGTTTTGTATACTAAATTATTACAGAAAAAACGTCATATATGTTTCTATGGTACTTGTTTTATAATTCCAAACGTCTTATTAATGCCAGAGCATGTTTGACATTTTACAGTGTGTACAAATATGTATAATAAAACAATGTGAAATTTCAAGAAAGTTACATCTGGTCGATGAAAGCGCGTGTGCGGGGGGCGGGTCTCTGGTGGGCGTGGCCTCTCATAAGGTGTAGTCGTCAGTCTTGGACGCCTTAGTAGGACCACGTGTTTACTACAGAAAAATGCATTAATCAGACGCAATAGACTGACTACATGGTGGCACAACACTTTATTTATAGTGTTTAATGCAGGTATTCAACTGTCATACATTGCAAAAAACAAACACTAAGACAGATCAGAGCTTGTGAACTTTTTAAACAAACAAATTAACCTAAACACCACCATTACATGGCTAGCAGCAAATCAGGGTTTTTATGAGCTGGAAAAAAACACAGTAGTATCTTTCATACTAACCTTAATAACTGTGTGGATAAACCAAACTTAGTTGAAACCAAAACTAAAGGGTACAGAATAACCACCAATCAAATAGTAATTCAGTCCAGACCTCGTATCTCAATGAAATCTACCCATAATCTTATGAATAGAAGCTTTCTTTACTTGAGTGTATGTTTGTTTATATACAGTTGAAAGTAGAGCGGACTAGTTTTGATTTATTACTATCTTCAGTTTTGAAATAATAACAACATCAACAACAGATTAATGTGTTTGACAGTGCAGGTCAAAGGATGAACTCTTCCAGCCCCATCCAAACTGTGTGACTTCTGTTGACCACATGGAGCAGAGCACTCAGAGGTCCGATCTCCATCCCAAGAACACTTTCCACTGTGTAACTCTATCAAGCAAAGAGATCGGACAGCACAGTTTGTGACTGAAGATACGTTACTGTCAATCAAACAGTCTGAGACTGATGCAGTCATGACATGTTTGGTTATTAAATCAAATTAATTACCATCACAAGCTAAAAATAACTGATCAACATTTAGAGGGGTGTAAAGTCTTACCTCTGTGCCCCCTGTGGAGTTCAGGAGGGACCTGATGGTCTTTTGTTGCAACTGAAACACGCACATGTAAAAAATAAGTGTAAAACAATATAAAACATGAACGATAACAGAAACATGGCTGAAAATCACTCACGCCTCAGGAAAGGAAAAGGGGTTAGAAAGAATAATTTAAAGATTTAAATCATGAAATAATTTTACATAGTAATATTGCCTTATAAAGATGACTTACACGAAATGTGCATAAATGTGAGACATGTTGGCATTTTATAAATAGAACATGCTAAAATTCTTTCATACTGTGAGTTTTTTTAGTATAATAGTGCTCAACAATCTCAAATGATACTTGACTTTATACACCCACCCACATTTTTGCAAACATGACAGATAAATCTGTCCCATTAAATCAGCCCATCGCTGTCTCAGACACTTCAGGAAATGAACCTGAATTTAGACAAACTCTGCGTGAAGGTTTTTGCATTGGTGATAAAATCACGGTAGCTTTTCCTTCTTGCGTTTTTACACGTTGATCACAATTTCAAAGCGAATCAAATGTCTTTAGATGTTAAAGGAACAGTTCACCAGAAAATAAGAACTGTCTCATGACTTATTCCCCATTGTGTGGTTGTAAACAGAGTTTGAGTAAATAATCACAATTTTGTTACTGAACTCTCCCTTTAAGATAAATGATTCAGAACAGAATCTGGGCTGTTGTACATATGAAAAACAGCTCAGCTCAACCTCACCTTAACTTTGACCGTACACTGGCTCATGGAGGGACAGTTCAGAAACACATCTAATTGCATCTTTGTGGTCGGTTTATCCATCACTGTCCCACACGATAAACACCGGAATCCTTCCCTAGAAACCAACACAGATTTTTATTGCTGTTTTCAGATGTTATTTGTGCTATTTCCAGTGTAACAGTTCAAAAGCATGATTCAAATGACACAGTGATTCATCAGTTTAATCGTAAAAGCCGGAATGTGAAAATTGAGCCATGTGGTGGGTTTTGATCACACTACAAGTGACAGCTAAGAGGCATCAACCTCAACAACCTCAACAACCTCATTGAATGTTTAAAGCTGCATCCGTAACTTTTGCCTCTTTATCTTTGTTTGAAACATAAAATTGCAAGTTACTTTACGTACTTTTTTTAAGGTATGTTGAAGTCAAATTAAGCCAAACGGATATTTCCTGGGAAATCTGACCCAACAGTTTAAATGATAAATTATTATGATCCACTTACCAGAGTAAGAAGAATGTTTTAAACACAGATTTGTTAAACACAGTTCTGTGCAAACAAACATTGGACGCTTCACCAAATAAAAATTCGCATTTATATATTTTGCTTTACTTTGTCAGAAGTAAATATCAGTATAGATTTCCAAGCCTTCTTTGCCAACTGTAATAAGCAAGCCAGATTTTTGTAGAAAGCAGGAGTCCTACAACAGGCCCACACGGAAATCTGATCTCACCATTATCCAGTCAGTGTGGGATTACAGGAAGAGACAGTCCAGTACTGTACAGAACATACATCTGGCATTCCAAACTGTTTATAAGAGGCCAAACATAAAAAACTTCCCTTCGTCTTTTATAAGACAAAAGTTTGATGTACCACACTGACATATTCTAACATGCACAATGTGTCAAATACTGGAACATGGTTGGTCAATTTACGAGGGGAAGAAGCCAATCACAACAGAGGTCATTTACATATTTATTATTTACATAACAGTTTTTAAAACTTTAATTCTAAGAACCAGAGAGAGGGCAAATACAGTTGTAAAACTAAATTACAACCTTGATGGTGCAAGAAACCTTGACTAACATTATTAGAAAATTTCAAGGCAATTTAAAAAAAAAATTACACAAAATAAAACTTATAATACAAAATGTTAAGGTTATGTATCATTTAAAACAGTTGTTGGTAGTGTTTTTGCTTTGACATAAATGTTTTTTTTTGTAGTGCGGTTGTATTCCTCTAAAACTGACTAACAATATTCAGATATTCAGGAGTTTATCTGCTATTCAAACCTGGTTTGAACCTTGAACTGTTCTGGAATTAACTGTTCTGGACTTACTGTTTTTCTGGAGCCGTTTCTAAACGGCAGCTCTCACACCGAGTGCACGCAGGCCATGAGAACGCTGTGTTTTCATCCACGGCCACAATCACACCTGCACATTAACATACACAAATCACACACTCATTAACGTCAGTTCACTTCCACACTTCAGTACAATCAAAGATAAACCACTCCGTGTTAATAACTAACAGTTATATGTAGCCCATTAACACAGTAGCCTAATTAGTTTCCCATTCAAAAGTCATTTGCAGAATTAGTCCACATCATTACAGCTAATTTTACTCATCTGATCTGTTTTTAATCATGAAAGCTGACACAGCTGTGAAATTTATTATATTGTGAACGATTATCTCAAATAATTTAATGCCACAGTCATACACACCCACAATATAACAAACATATGACAAAGAGTAAAATGATCAACTATTTATTCGTAGAGGTGCTGTGCTGTTTAAAAACCCAATGCTAGGGTGTTGCTATGTGGTCGCTAAGGTGTTCTGAGCATTATCTGGGACGTTGCTATGTGGTTTCCAGGGCGTTGCTATGGTGTGCTCGGTTTGCTACTGTAGGTAAGTGGAATTTCTTTGATATTCTGATTTTGAGATAAATCTCGGGTCCCGCCTTCAATGTAATCAAACTGGATTTTCGCACCCCTTCTCTCACCCCCCAGGCCAAAAAAAACATAAATCCAATGTTTTAGAAATGTTACAACACATCTGCTGGAGAACGTGCACAATATGAGGCATATGTGTGTAGCACAAGTCAAGCCTCCACGTTTAATACGCAGAGATATGGCTGTTTAAAAAACTACCCCATGTAAGAGTCATTTTTGTGTGCCGAGAATGTAAAATTGAGGCCCTAAACCGAACTGACAGTGTCTCACATATAACAGCACACAAACATGAGGAGCACACATCTGTCTTACATAACACACAACACCCGCAGCGATAAACCCTTGTGTGAGCCTCTGCTCTACAGAGACTCTTCAGGCAAACTGCCAAAAACTGAAGTTGCTGACCACTGCAGAAGATAATATGTGCTTGTTACACTTTTGGGTCACATGACCCGTCTTATCTGCAGGGTGAATCAGCCACAAAGTTACAAAGTCTAAAAGTGAGTGTAAAATTTCTCATTTCTGTTCGTTCTGACATGGAACCAGATAAACAGTTTGGGCACGATGTCTGCACAGAACCGGTTAGAACATGTGAAAGTTTGAAGGTTTAAATATTTACGTTACGTTTACGCAGACTTTAATCCAGAGCAACTTGCTGTGCATTTAGGCTAAACATTAGGTATAAACAAGTATGTATGTCCTCAGGGATTCAAACCCACAGTCTTTGTGCTGCTAACACACAGCTACGGGATTGAACTACAGAAACAAACATTTTTCAAGAAACAAAAATGTGCTTTATCCCTTAATAAGTCTGTCTGAAAACACTGTTACACTCATTTGAAAGCTGAAGGTTGTCATTTTATGACACTGCAACTTTAAAACAGAACTTTTCACCTGATTACATCTATATTTTTTTAGACAGAAAGTGTTTTTCATGTTTGTTATTGTGGTGTCACCCATTTCTAATGAACCCGCCCCTATATAGCATGTAAAAACAAACATTGTGGTGTTTAGCTTTACATGTCTATGAGACATGCATAATAAACCTGCAGCTAACATCTGTATGAAAACTGTATAAAAATGTTTATACGCACAATTATCTACATTGGTAGATGAGCAAAATAACTGATGACATTCGTTTTTTTGTTGAAAAAGTAGTAAAACCACTCTCAAAACATTTGGGCATAATTTACAGAATAAAATAATAGAGGGAGATTACATCGGTTTGCATGAATTAAAATATTACAAAAAGCAAATAAACACAGGAAACGTTCTTCCTTTCTTTCAAGAAGGTCAAGAAGAAAAGCAATCGACAAACCACAAGTAGATCCTATTAAAGCTTTAGGAACAATGAGTGAATGAACAAACAACTGGTTTCGTTTAAGCAGACAAACATGCTGTACCCCCAAGATCTGGTTCTATCACGCTGGAATGTACCAACCCACAAACAGAGGGGGGAGGAAGCTATGGTGGATTATACCAACCTGTTAGAGTGCAGAGAGAATAAGGGGGGGTTTCTGGACACAGCTGGTCCAGTATTATGGGTCGGGAGACGCACAAGGACGGGTTCTCTGGTTCCAGCTGAACCACTGTCTGTTCCACACAGAATATGTGACCTGGTTTTGGGAAAAGATCAGCAGAGTTATGTCACAGCATGTTCCAGAGGGAACGTTCTGAAGAAAGACATCTTCAAGATTTATGGAGAAAACCTCAGGATCTCTCAGTTCAGACATGAAGCAGCGACCGCAGAGAATTTCAGTCTGAACAGCTTTCATTGAGCTACACTGAACGTTTTCTTAATACATTAATAAGGACAAACTAAACGCACAAATCTCAAAACACATCAAGGTCACATTTCCACAGTTAAGAGTTTTATCTGTCTGTCTGTTTGTTTAGTTTTTGTGAGATTTATACACATAAAGCCATGCAATGCTTATAATCTGTTGTATGCTCTCAAAAGAAATTGTAACCATAGTTACAAAACTTACCAATTCCTAATTACACCTTTAACCATTAACATGGTTATTTCTTTACTAGTTTAACACACTAGTTTAACACTAAATATCATACGATGCACTCCAAAAAGTTACACTGAACTTAACACAAAACCGTAGCAATTATTTTATCAGTGCCAAAGACTTCCATTACACACTTCAGAAGTCTTTACCAATAAAATATGAAGGCATGCCAATAACCAGAGGCATAAACAATTATGATAATTATAGGCGATTATCATTATACAACGATACATGAATCAGCACTGAAATGCTTTTTTGAAATGGCTGCGCATGACACATATAATCACGCAGGTGAATGTTACGCATGGACAGCTGCAGATGTACCCTGTTCCTTCACGGCATCTCTGAACCTCAGAATGGGGAGCTCCTGCGACAGGTCCAGTGCCTGCGTTACTGAACTCCTGATCAGACAGGACGGTCTCAGACACACGGACACAGTTTTCCTGCCGCCCTCCATGCTGGGCTCCATCTGCAGGCTGGGATCTGTCACAAACAGCAACATCTCCCCAGCATGTGAGCTCTGCAGGAAACGTATAAAAACAAGAGTGTTCTTGTATAAAACAGCAACAGACATCTAGATATTATGAGATTATCAGCACTGGATTATAATACTGCCTTCTGAGCTCTCATTAAAGAGATTTTTGCTTTTTGCTTCTGAGGAACACAAAAGAAGATATTTTGGAGTATTTAGTATTTGACTTTCATTGTATGGACACAAAACCACTGAGACATTTCTCAAAATATCTTCTTTTGTGTTTCACAGAAGCAAAAAATTATTTCTATTTTGGTTATGGCCTTCTAACACTACAAGAAGTGTATTATTAAACTACAAACTAAACAACTAACAACTACTAACTAACTAAACTAAACTACAGGTGTATGAAAGTACATGGGTGTTTGTTTTTTTTATTGCACCCTTCAAGCACACTTTATATAACTACATTATATAAATGCAAATCTGTCATTGTTGCATTAAAACGCTTTGGGGCAGTTTACACAGAGAAATGAATTCTACACACACCTACGCAGACATGCGATGTCAAGTGAAAGAATCAAAGCAAATCAAAACACAAACGTTTGACCGGGAGAGTATCTGAGGGTGCGTAAGTGTGACCCTGAACAACGTACAAATAAATCACAGATGATCAAACCCAAAGTCCACAGTGCAGGTTCGTCAGATCAATCGTGTAGATTAGCCGCCGCATGATGTCACTTACGGTAAGCTAACGTCAAACAGAGCGTGAAGCGTATTTCTCAAGGTGTTTGCAAGCCACCCTGAGGGGTGAAGATTTGGCAAACCTGCTGGGAAAGCAGCTATGATGTTTTTTTTAGGAACACAATGAATGGAAGTTAAACTGAGGCTTCTTTCTCACACACTTTCAGAGAGAAGACAGCATGGAACACACCGATGACAAATGACTATCTCAGTTATATGTGCGGGACACATTACGGTTCTGTTAAGAATAGCTTATGAAAAAATTACCCGCAGTTGTTTATGAACTACAGTAGCCCGAAAGCTGCAACAACGTATGGAAGATTCATCCTACGAGAGAGAGAGAGAGAGAGAGAAAGAGAGAGAGAGAGAGAGAGAGAGAGAGAAAATGATTAGTGTCACATCTTAGGTTGCAAGCTGTTTCTTTAGGGCTCCATCTTTCAATCAAACATTTTTCACGATCCATCCAGTCATTTATGAATGTGATTTAAAAAAATTAAAACAGCAATTTCTAAATGCAGAAATATTTTACAGCTAATCATAACTTTATATATGTATTTATGACCATAATATTTCAGTATTTTAATGCCTTTTTCAAACATGGAAATCACCTTTTTAATATTCCCTGATAATTCCAGCTTTTCCATAATAGGGAGGACCCTGTTTTTTGTATTTTTAGGCATGTGGGATGAAACGGATGATCTAGTTCTGTGTGTTACCTTAATGATCTCTCTAAGGGTCTGTAGTACAGGTGGTCCATACAGAGGGGACACAGCCTGTCCTGATAAGGGAACCATGTGACCCTGCTCAACGCTCAGCCTATAACAGAAGCTAGGTGGTGAAACTTTATCCTGAAACGTACAAAAGCACAGCTCATCTTAATACACAACAACACCCCATCTCAACCCCTAAACAAACGGGAGAAAAAAATAAATCACCAAACTGTAGTAGTTTTAAGCTATGAAGGGTTTTTTTATATGTACGTATGGTAAATATGCCATGAAGTGGATTTTTTGGGCTTCTAAACAAGTGGAATCTTCTGGAAACAGAAGGAACATGCAATAATTATGAATGAAACATGGTTGCGATTCATGAAGCAACCAGCGTGATCAAGACCTACGCTAGGAGATGGCAGAAGATCTTCATGACATTTTGGAGGAACCAGTGGAGGCCACAAACTGTCAATCAAGCTGAAGAGAGAACACCACCTGCGGAGAGAAACAAGGTTTCGATCTCTGGACGCACAAAACAGTAGCAATGGGGTGTTTACACTGTCAGTCCCATTAGCTCCAGTGAGTCTGACATGTTGCCAAGTCGAACTTTAATAGGAGATCAACTGTGTCTTCTGACACACAAGATCGTTTTCACTAGCAGGCTGGGGCTTGTCCATTCACACACACATTTATGTGGAGGTAAACAGTCTGTCATTAAAACATTCAACAACGAAATTATTTTCTCGATGAAAGCATACCAATTATTTTAGCTGTTTCATCAGGAGTGTAAGAATTCTTTAGCATCACAGACAGACAACAAGCAAGACCGAGATCAGCGTAGAGGTTCTATAAGCGAAGTATAATGACCCATAATCCAAATTTGATCTTAATTCATCCAGTTGCACACACACTCGAGTGGTGAGTTGTCAACACACACACTGCAAACACACACTCAGGGCAGTAAGCAGCACTGGGGAGTAATTGGGGGTATCTTGTTTAAGGGCACCTCAGTTGTTTTCTGCCCACATTGGGACTTAAACAGGCAACCTTCCAGTTACAAGTCTGACTGTATAACCATTAGGCCACAACTGCCCCTAAAATCAGTGACATTCAGGAAAAGAAATTTCTGTCAGATTGTAAACATTTCATCAGCTGACTAATGTAAGCTAGACTCCTAAAAATTAAATATTTAAGCATTTTGGGTTGAGCAGAAAACTCTCTTCTTATCAGAACCAAGTTTCAATTTCTCAGTTTTACATAGGCTCTTCAGATCGGAGTTGGGGTTTCTCTGCTTTTTAAAACCCCAGTACACAGATGTTTCTTCCAAAGAACCAAAAATTGTAAAGTTCTTCTGGAAAGTTCAAGTTTCACAGTTGTCTTAATCACCACCCCCACACACACACGTTCAACCGCCCCATCCAGTCCAGCAGGACCTGAGACCTCCTGCTTATCACTGAACTAAGAAGCTTTACTGAGGGCTTCATAAAGCATGCAGTGGGGGTCACTGGGTACACTGAGAAATTCACAAAGTCAGCTTAACATTCTGTTACGTATAATAGTACAGACATATTGTTCATGTCTAAAAGTCTATACATACATCCCCAACTTATCACCCATTTACTGTAGCATTAGGGACTTTTTACTGCCTTCTAACTATATTTTCCAAAATTAAATTTTTCCAAAATTAAAAACAGGCAATGAGAAACAAAATGAAACATGAATTAAAGCTGCAATCCGTAACTTTATTTTATTAAAACTAAACAAGAAACAGTTATTGAACAAGTCCATAACAAATCAGTGTTCAAAACACTTTTCTTACTCTCATTCACAACAGAAAGTTTACAATAATGATTCATAATTTGGTCTTTTCGCTCTGATTTCCTGAAAAATGCCAGTTTGGCTTCAATGTATGTAAAGTACGGAAAAAAAACAGCAATTTTATGTTTCAAACAAAGATAGAGAGGCAAACGTTACAGACTGCAGCTTTAAAACCTTCAGAACTTCAGAAGTTAAACAGAAATTTATTTTATTGTGACGCAAACCAGTCAAAATATTTACGCAAAGTAAAAGTTCACCTGTTCTCATTTACTTCATTTCAAATCCTGTTATTTTTGTCCTTCTGTGGAACACTGGAAAAAAAATCTTCCACATGGTTCTCAGATTTCATTCTCGCTTGTGTACATTCATACACAACACCTCCAAACATGATGTGTCATGTTGACAACAAATATCTTCAGCTCTAAAGTCTCTCGTGACTGATTGCAACAAATTGTGTTGGAAGGTTTTGAAATGCTCACAAATGTAAACAAAATTACAGCCAAGGGTAAGATTTTTAGCAAACATCACTTCTTCTTTTGGGTAAAGATCATAAGTTTAAAACAACACAAAGGTGAGTAAATGACAGAAATCTTTTCAGTGGCTTATTCTGTAAACGGATAGCTCACCCAAAAATGAAAATTCTTCAGTGGAACACAAAAGAAGATATTTAGAAAAATGTATCAGTGGTTTTGCGTCTATACATTGGAAATCAAAGGGTGCCACTGTTGTTTGTTTACCAACATACTTCAAAATATTTTCTTTTGCGTTCCTAAGAAGCAAATATGTTTTTGGATTAATGCAATTTTTAATGCATGGTTTGGATGATATGAGGGTGAGTAAAGTCTGGGTGAACTGTCCCATTAAATGTCCAATATCCTATTCCCCTTACACATAGCTGATCCCACACAAGCAGTGACTGTTCAGAGGATCTTGTGTCCGTGGACACAGCTCATGATGGGATGTTTGGAAACAAGTCACCGGAATTTCCAATCACATGCCATCCCTAATTTAAACAACATGGATGTTAAAAAGCGCCCGCGCACAACCTTGGGTAAGATGATTTATGCGGCGGGATGCCAGGAATGCCCATCGCAGGCGTAAATCTCGCTGGCCGTGCGAGACAGGCACTAAGATTCGCTTATGAGCAGGTGTGAGTGGAAACAGAAGCCAGTCTTGAGTTTCAGTTTAATGGAAAGCAAGATTCATATTATAAGACACATATTCAGTCTTGGAAACAAACAGGCAATTATAATATACAAGTTATAATTAAACTTTGACCAATGTGTTAATTAAAAAAGGATATAAATATATATTTTGCGATATTTTCCAACTATCCTTACAGCTACAGTGGACACAAAACAGGAAATGAGCCAGAATCGAACTTGTGTCACCCATATGAGCACCAAAGCCAGTGCGTGCGTGACCTGCTAGGCCATGACTCTTTTCATTCATAACTGCGTGTTAAAGTAATTAAGGGGCGTTTTTTAAATGAAAAGGATGTTATTGGTGTCATGTGGTCACATGATGACGTCTCACCTGTCACGAGTGACACGCTGGGTGACCCTCATGCCCTGAAGGACACAGACACGCCCCTCCAGCTGCTCAGAGCTCTGCTGAATCTCTGAGTCTGAGAACACACGCTGGAGCAGGACATCAGAGAACATACCGTATCCATCCTGTACTAGAGCACACAGCCTGGGAGAGAGAGAGACATCAGCAAACATGCCATAACAATCATAACAAAGCCTGACGGAGAGAAAAAGATGAGAGGAGCACAGAGAACGGGACAGAGAGAGAGAGAGAGAGAGAGAGAGAGAGAGAGAGAAATGGTCACTTTAATTATGACACATTGTGGCTCAAATCTGATTGGATGAACTTCATTCCACACATTTGTAAAACCAGAGACCATTCAATTCCATATTGATGCACAAACCGCCAACAGCCTACAGTTACAGTACAGTACAGTTACAGTAACAAACTGTATCACAATTGTTTGCTGTAATTATTATCATTATTATATAAATGTGATTGTTATTAAACACTGAACACAGATGACACAGAAATGCTCTTCATGAGTCATGATGACTGAGCGAAACAGATGCAAACAGGCCTCAGATCAGACCATGTAAACATTTAAAACTGGTTTGACATCAGGTCTGACAACTGAAGTGAGCCGCATGTACAACGAGTGTCTGAAAGAGTCGCATTATTTCTGACACCAGCCGTGATAAATTCACCACAACTACTACAAAGAGAGAGAGGTTCAGTCACATATTAGGAGTATCTATACACAGTAAGTTTAAAACCCAACAGGCATTGGAGTTCTTTAAAAAAAAACGAATGGAAAACCATATTTATAAATAAGCAGCGCACACGTATGTAAATAAAGCTCAGATGAAGGTCTCTGATTAAGAGGCAACATCACCCCAACAACAAACACAGTCATAAACACTAATACAGTCCCCAGATGAATGTTTACTCTGGCACCAGACGGCCATCAAGTAATGATTTGATATACAGCCTGACTCCCAGAGACGCATGCCTGTGTTTCTGCACTCAAAATGATATTTTTGCAGGTATTAATAGTTTTCAGAAAGTCACTTCATAGAGACAGGAGACTTTTTTGGAATGACTAAACCACAGGACTAAACAAACAGGCTGGTATTTAAATATATTTTCACATGACAGTGAAGTGATTGCACAGTACAGAAAGACCTCATGTATAAAAATAACACGGATGATTTAAACGTCTGTTTTAGAAACAGACTCGGTCTGCTGCAGAAACTAATTTAGTTTAATGTACAGATTTTGGGTAGAGCAACTTTCTATAAACATTGTTTTCTGGAGCCAAGGTGTCTGTTTTTATTTTTATAAACTTTATATTTTAGGAAATTTAGAATTGCAGTGTTGAAAATCTCCCATTGTTAGAATGTTTACTATCCCACAATTCTAAATAACACTGATGATGTAATATTTGTATATCCAATTAAGACTGATTGTCTTCCCTTTATTTGCATAATGAGCTGTGATTGGTCCTACTGATCTAGCTAACCATTTAAAGTTTACACAGAACCAAAATACAAGCTTCAAAAAAGAACTATTTCGTTTGCTTTCATCGGTTCACATTACAGGTGAATTTATGCTCTGATGTGATTTTATTTCCATCTGTTCTGGGACTGTATTCCAGGTTATTTAAAAACTTCATACTGTCACACTTAGAAACTACTGAAAGCACTTTTTTCTCTCTGAAGGGACACTGTGTTCGACTCGGTTTGGACTCAGTGGGCTAAAACTGCAAGATGTTTCACATTAAACCATTTAGACTCCAAGCACCGATAAACGTCCAAAAGGGAATCAAAAAGGGAATTAGGTTCCAATTCAGATTAAAATAATACAGAAAATGAAAAAAGCAGAATTTGGAAAGCTTTATCAGAACAGAAACTCTATGATGACGATGGGGTAATATCAGATGACCTTTGATGAACGCCATAGGTGTATCTGAAATCATGTTGACCTTTTGTTACCTATTCTACTGCTGGTAAAGAACACAAGTTAAGTGAGTTCGGTGCCGTGAACACTGAGGCTTGTTTAGACCCGTGTGTGTGTGAAACCAGAGAACAGGAGGGGTGACAGAGCAGTGGCATTCTGTGGCATGGGCAGTTTGTCATAAACAACTCTCGTTTTTACACCCCTGTTGTCTGTTTGAGGCACTTCCTTCTGCGCAGTAAGACAGGTTAGGTCCCTGTCATTGGTCAGCTGCAGTCACTAGCTACTTTTAGGAATTTGTTATTGTGAGCGTTCACAGGAATTCGAAGCAACTTGGGGGCGCTTCCAGGAACTGGATCCATTGAGCTTGTCCAAACACTCACACACAAGCAGAAGACACACACACATACACACTTCACACACTCCTACTCAACGTAAGTACCCCACTCCCCCTTCATTTCCTTCACACATACACAAAAAAACTCTTTGGCGCCTGATTGGTCGAGGCAGAGTGGGAGGAGTTGCTTCCGGGTGGCATCGGCCAATGGGAGCTAAGCTTTTGATAAACAGGGCTGAAACTCGAGACCTAAAGCACATTGTGTTCCACTTCTTCTAGAAAACATCCAACCCCTCCTTGTCAATGAACAGAGAACGTCTTCAGCCTGTTTACACGGCTCTGAGTTCTTACTGGAACAACATATCTTCTGGACCCGAAGTTAAATCGTAATTATTGCCTGGAAAGCAGCCACAGAAACTCAAGGAAGAGAAAAAAACTACAAAAACCGAGAGGACGTAATTGCAAACTAACAGTCCAAAATCCACATAACTGATTTGTAATGAGATGGGTTGGTCTTGTTGAGCACACAAACGTTTAAGCAAACAGAGAGATGTTGTCAACAGCTGAAAACGCATGTCAGAGCGTATAAACAGGGAAATGGAATTCATGCATATCCATAAAATCTGATTCGAAACATGTTTGTAGCGTTTATAAATGAGTCAAGAGTTCAAATACAGAGAACAATACACACATTTACTGCTGTTTCGAATAGCAATAGAGTAATATGATTATGTTAATGTTAGTTTAGAGTTCGGGGGACTAAAGTAACCTAAGACAAAAAAAGAGAGAACAGAAGAGAGCAGAGAAAAGTGAATTTAATGAACTTTCCCTTGATGACGCCTGAAGCAAGAAGCTAAAACTTTAAAGAAACATTAAACACAGGGTATGAAAATAAATAAATCAAGCATATTGCTTAAAGCAAATAAACAAACCCTTATTTTGTATGAAAAGGGCAAAGAAAACCTTTTAAATAAAGTTTTGAGAAAAGTTTTGTCTGCTGAAAAAAATTCCATCAACTCAAGAGCTCCAATGGAAACATTAATAATAAATAATAAAATGGCCCAAGAACACAATCAGAGGTCAGATCCCTCAATTTATTTTCTAAAAGCTCATTTCTCATGTTTTTAGTCTTTGCAGGGCATTTAAAGTCCATCAGCGAGCCGTTTTTATTAAAATTGTATTTATTTGGCAGACGCTTTTATCCAAAGCGACTTACAGTGAATTCAAGGTATACATTTTTATTAGTACTTCCGTTCCCTGGGATTGAACCCACAACCTTTGC
>JAZGTK010003729.1:0-10372 GCA_036877625.1 Ambastaia sidthimunki
GTCCATTCTTTCTCAGCAGGGCGTTTATTTGGTCATATTTCTTAGAACAGGTTTCAGCCACCCATGATTCTACACTCAGACATTTTTACAAATCTGATGACAACATCATCACTTACAGCCTGGAAGTGAAACGTGTTGTGAGCATAATGCAGGCAGAGAGAGAGAGAGAGAGAGAGAGATAAATAAAGGCTGTGAGGACATGGGGTGATGGTCAGATGGATTTTAGATGAATGTTTGATACTTTAAGATCGGGGCTGATGTCATTTCTGAGAATTATGCTCTGTCAGAAATTGAGTGTCAGAATTGAAACAGAGTGTCAGGATTGAAAGCGCTCTGGCTAGAATTTTCTTGGCTTGAATTCACTATCTACATCCTGCAGAATAAACGCGTGTGTGTGTTTGTGTGTTTGCGCGTATGTTTGTATGTGCAGGTTTTCTACTTGTAAGGTCCAAATTTTTGTATAAAGGTCATCATCAGTAGTAAAACAAGCTCCAAAACACTTTAAATCTAATAATGTCAACAGGTTTGTGTGCGGGTTAGTTTTGGGATTGGGTAAAAGATCAACAACTAACTAGCTAACTAAAAAAAACACTAGCCTGGTATAAGTGTTTGAGATGTCCTGAAATGAATTTGGAGGAATGTTTGAAATTTTTTGTCTCTTTAAACTTAATGCTAGTTTGCCCGTCCCCCTCTTCACCTCACAGTACCAGTTTGAAAAATCACTGGTGTATGGTATATATAATATAGTTAAACAAACGTGTGTATGTTTTGCCCCTGAGGATTATAACTGATGATGCTACTACAGTTGCTATTCTGAGCACTGCAGAGCAGTCTATGATCAGACTCCCCCTGAAAATGTATTTTATTTTCTGTTTACATCAGATGGAATGTCAGCAGTACTTGAAACACCAACTGTTATTTTATCCAGAGAGTGGGCAAAAATGTCTAAATCCATAATAAAGGTGCATCAGACAGCAAAATGAGAAATTCACCTTTAGTTACGGTGTTCAACCAAGGTCAAAATAAATTAGGAAATATTGTGGAATAAATAATATGCAGAGTTACTAGAGAAATTATGCATAATTAGCTCAGTAAATATACCAAGGTCAGGTGAGAAAAACAGATTGGAAGAAAATTTAAACGTACAACTGACAACTAATCTATTTCGACTTGGGCATTTGGGCTGTGGCCAGGCATATCAAGGCCTGTAAACATAGCAACACATATATAAACACCCTGTAGTTTACTGTAGTAGTAGTCAATCCATGAATGATGTGTGTGAGACTGATCTCACCCTGCAGGTGTTTCTGCATCCAGTTCCTGGTTTGAATTCTTGGACTGCAGATGACTGTGTGTTTAGATATTTGTGTGCTTTCTTTTCAACTGGTACATTCTGTACGGTTAATGTCCTATTGTAAGCGTCTTGGGTGTGCACTCTGTGTTTTCATGTATGTACTTGCAGCTGTGCCTGATTAATTTTGCTGTTTTTTTTCAGCACTAGATATAATTTGCTATGTAGGAAAAGTTGACTAAGTGAACAAGTGAGCAGTTTCAAACCTATGCATAAATATACAGTAAAAATACAGTATTACCTCTGATACTTAAGTTGGGGTTGGGTACATCTGCTGGGTACAACAGACGCACTGTACATCTAAGAACAAAGCAGGATATACATTTAATCAAGGATGTCTAATTTTCTTGCTGCTAAATGCCCCAAACAAAACTGATATCTTTTGATGTTTCAAATATTTTGTAGCAACCTGGCAACACAATGTTCTTGTTTCTGGTGGAGTGGGCAGACTGATGAAATCCTGTGCCCCCCGTGCACCAAAATTGCATAAAAACAGTCAATCAGATTTAATCTCGTGGTTTTGGGAAAGTTGTTATTTTTGTATCTAACATGTCTCTGAGTGATGTCATCTAAGGTGAAGATTATATGTGTCCTACTGGAGGTGTGATGAAAGTAATCAGAGGGTTTGATCAGTGGAATGATCCACAGTATAAATAAAGCCATTGCAGAAATTACATCCTGCCTAATCCAGCATTCAGGAGAGACACAGAAGTGTGAGCCGGAGATTAAGGAGACCCTCTTAATACTGACCCTAACACACACATACAACTCTATCACTACTATCTGTCTCAAGTGTCTCAAAGCTGCTGCCAGGAACCTGCAGCCTGCATGTATTATAAGCCCTGCTCTCTTCCTGCTAATCTAAATGCATTGACACATACTCCAGCCTCTCTTTATATCACATGATCACACTTCTCTGTTGTGAGTGGTTGTGTGTAGCAGAATTGTTTATGGAGTGAGGAGATTGATATAAGGGTGGGTGCCATAATTATACTGCAGTGCTGTGTGTGTGCCATTGCTGTGTGAGTAGGTGTAATGTCAGTTTGATTTCCCTCCCATAAAACTCCAAAGGTTTATAGAGAGGCTGTGACCATGTATCATTTTAGAAATCAATGCTTGTTACCCAGTATGGGCAGCTACATTAATCTCATTTATGGAGTGTGCATCTTTACTTCATGCCCATTACATACACACATATATAAAATAAATATTTATATACACATGCAGTTATCAGACACCCGGTGAACTCAGATGTTCCAGAGTCACAGCACAGGTGTGAACAAGGTCCTGTGTCTCAGATATGCATTCAAACACTCAGTCAGAATGAGTAGTCAGGAATCTGTCTGGACACATTGCATTTAGGAGCTAATGTGTTCTGATGCATCATGGTTAACACTGAAGAACCAATAACATTTTATTAGGTTAAGGGTTTTTAACTTTGAGAGTGGGGTACCGCTTTAAAAGAAAACAAAAATTGGATCTAAAAATTAAAAAAACAGCATTCCCCCTAACTTTATACCATTTTTTTGTATTATTTTAGCAGCGAAACATTTTAAATTAATAGTAAAAAAAACATGAATTTCTTTGTTTTTATGTTCCCCTTTTGTTTTAATGACACAATGCACACAAGCTGGCACGGATGAGCTGGCACGTTTGTGCAAAACCTGACAATCCATGTTGTCCCAGCATGATTTGAGAATGTTCCAAAGTGCATGTTAATACCAGGTGTAAACAGGGCTACAGTGTGAAAGACACATGCTTTGTGTTTACACAACTTCTACAACACATCTAAGAACCAAAGTGTTGTAGTGTTAAGATTTCAGTGTAAGATTCATGCGTGTTCTGTGTGTCTGTTTTTTTTTTAGATCATCAGAAACTGGAGAGAGAGGCTCGGATCTGTCGTCTGCTCAAACACCCTAACATAGGTGAGTCTCAAAAACATCATAAAACATACAAAACTAGTGGACGTTTTGCCAAAGCCGTAGCCAGTCAGTGAGCAATCTGCGTATCTGCTTCAGACGTGACGCAATGCAGATGATGCAAGTTTGAGTCCTGTCTGCAACGTGTCTCATTCTGTTTCCCCTTTCTCTACCCAATAACCAAGACAATTATGTCCATGTGTGTAAACAAAAGCACAATCATTGAATTAAGTAGGTATCATTCTTTAAGGCTGTCTCTAGTGTGTGTGTGTGGGTGTGTGTGTGTCAAGCGCTGTGGAGGATGGTGGATGTGGGTAGGGGAGATGTTTCAGGATGGTGGTGGGTGGTAACAGGGCACTCTGGGTAGGTGGGTAATCATCAAGTGAAGTGAAAGAAAATTGCATATAAAGTATTTGAGAAGTTATGAAAACTTAAAGATAAACAAAAGGATTGTATCATATCAGGGCTTGAACTGTATCTGAACACTTCTCTCTCTGCCCGACAGGCATGAATCACCGAAAAATGAACAATTCATCATTTACTCACTCTTAATCTTGTATTTTTTTTCCTCCATAAAACACAGAATGACATATTAGTCAGAATGTCTGAGCTGCTCTTTTGCACACAGTGAAGGTGGACGATCATTTTTGCTTGTAAGCATATGGGAGAAAGAAAATAAAACTGAAAAAATAATGTGTGAACTGTTTCTTTGAAAGGCTGTGCCGTGATTTCAGACATGCATCATTTACAGTAGCTGGACACTTTAGCTTTTCTTTTCTCCAGAAAGATTCTATGACTTTCCCTCTCTTCTATTCCCATCAGCCTAGATCATTTTTTGTACCCTATGCTGTCTAACTGTCTTAAACATCTCTGTCTCTCTCCCTCTCTCTCTCTCTCTCTCTCTCTCAAAGGATAAGGTTGTCATGTTTTCTGCATGGACTGCCAATAAAGTCCTAACAAAAAGAGCAATCAAGTGTGTCTATGAGGGAAAGAAAGAGAGGGAGAGAGAGAGAGAGAGCATATTGCCTCTGGCAGCACAGACTAACACACTAACAGTCTTCCTTTTCCTCTACTGTAGTTCTGCCTTTGGCTTTATACACACACACACAAACACACACACACACACAAACAAACAAACACAAAGAACATGTACAGGGTCACTTACAGCCTTGCTCATTAACAAAACATTTACTGAGAGTGTTTTGGAAACCCTTTCAAAATCTTTTCAAAATCATCAAAATCTTTTTTACAGAAACACCTTCCTCACAGATAGAAATACCCGACTGCCACAGACGCACATCATATAGACTGATCTGAGCTTTGTCATTTACCCACAGGAGACACATTCACAACCCACATGTGTCTACATACATTCTTTGTATGTGTTACCCAGGGCTTTTCTCTATGTACTTTTGGAACTATATGTTAGATTGAAACAATGTGTCCCTGTGGAGTCCTTCACAAGCAAGCACAACGACCAGAAAAATATAAGCTGTTGGGTGATGTGTGTTATACTGGCATTTAAAAAGAATTGTTTTATTTATTGATATGGCTGGTCTCAAAAAGACATATGAAACATATGACAGACATTGACTTTTTATTGTACAGTCAGCCTCTCATTTTGATGTCAAAACATTTAAGAAGTTTGTAGAATCAATACCAGTGATATTTCTGTTTTTCATTTCAATTTTAATACTTGCAATGTAAGCTCAAAAATTTATATGCTATTACACGCACCTCCTTTAATTAAAAAAAAAGATCAAAAGATAAACATTTAAATAAATATGTACTAATTTAAATTTAAGCAAAGAACAGAGCCAAATTGCATATATTAAACAGAAAAACATGGAAATTAAGTACCTACAATTTTTAGGATGTCTAAAGAGAATTTATTGTTGTACTGTTGGTGTTTGTTGTTCAGAGTATATTCTTTCCATCAGAGGTCTCTCATATCACCTTTCTCAGTTACAGTGTCTCTGTCACACAGTTTTCATAACACCTTCAGTGTGAGTTCTGCAGGACCTGTGTGTTTGTGTGTCAGGGCTGCTGGTGATCTTGGGGGAGATGTGGAGATAATATGATTCTGCTTTGCCCTCTCTGCCCTTTTGCATCACTGGCACCTCTCTTACATTGCTGAGATTAATGCATGCTGTCATACCCTCACACCCACACACAATGGGAGCAAGCTGGGGGTCTTTTAATGGCTGTGTGAGATCTGCCAGGCACACTGTTTTAAATCTGTAGCTACCATGACAAATACATTACCTTCAATCAGGATAACAATTTTTTCCTGACTTACTCGCAGTGCGACGGCTCCCACTGTGATGCAGAGACCACCTCTGACATAAATGAGCATTGTGATTTTTTTTCACCTTTAATGTGAAAGTGAAGCTGAAATAAGCTCTATTTATTCTCCTAATACATGTTTCTGGTGTTATTGTGCACAATTTATCAATGCATGTTATTTCAAAGCAACAACTTAACTAAACTTTAGCCCCCCGGTGTTTATATCCATCTCTTTAACTGATTAGCTGCACTGTGAGCACATAATCTATAAATCTCTCACATTTCCCAAAAACAGCAACAGCATAAAACAGTAGAATTTCTTTAATTCTTGTTTCCACCTGATATACATTTTAAGCTTTACATTAAAGTTGGTTAAAATCTCTTAATGAGCAAGTACATAACGGAGCGATGTTCAAAACGTGCTCCTGACTTTACCCCAAATCGCAAGGGTAAGTTAATAATATTGATTTATAATTTCAGCTGTTGGGTCTGATTTCCCTGGAAATGCCAGTTTGACTTGTGGTTACATTACGCATGTAAACAGAAAAAGATCCAGCTACTAAATTGTGTGTGTGGGTGCTGGAATGTTGCAGCGTTTGTAGCTTGTTTTTACAGCGGTTGTTTAGAATTTAAACTTGTCATCTGCATTAAGAAAATACCTCTACATGCAACTTGCTGTTTTATGTTTTAAACATATAGTGATAGAAAGGCAAAGGTATGGTTTCCTAAGTTATAGTCAGTAGGCTGATCCTAAGTTGTAGTCAGTGGAAATGGTCATAGACATCATAGGGCAATATCAGCTCGTAGATATACTGTATGTGGGACTGAAAATCCCATCCAAGGCTGAAATCTTGAAGTCAACCCTGTTCCAAAGGAAAAAACATTTGTCAAAATAAAACTCCTTGCTAGTATTCATCTAGGCAGCGTCTGCTACTGGATTATGTTAAGCAATAGGCAAATAGCTGTTGAGGCATTGTTTTGAGATCATTTAATGAGCATGACTTCATGAGCAGATCCTTCCTCTGGTTTAACTCTCTCTCTGTTGTCCCTCAACAGTGCGTCTCCATGACAGTATTGCAGAAGAAGGCTTTCATTACCTGGTCTTTGACCTGTAAGTATCTGAGTCATACACTCTTCTCTTCTGTTAAACAGGACTGATGCTCGAGCAGGCCAGCATACTCACACTTTCCACCTTCCTATCGGCACAGTTTGGGAGTAATTAACTGCAGTGTGTTAATTACAGAAACATGTAATTGAAGTATGATGTGTAATAGAAGTATGAAGCCTTAAACATTAGTCATGAGCTCTCATGGAGTCAGTGGGGCCTATAACCTCTTTCTCCATGTTCAATATTTTTGTTTTCTAGTAAAAATATCTAAACATCATTAATACAAGATACTTTTAGTTGAGAAGCAAAATGATATAATGATATAAGAATTGTTGTCATTCTAATCTAACAAAATTTAGTGCTGTGTTTAATAAAAAATTATGGCGTAAAATAAACGTAGTATCATCTTGTTTTAAGCATAAACAGTAATTTAGTTTTCACTAATATTTTTACCAAATGCAAGACAAAAATGCTAACCTAGGAAAAATGCAATTTATGTGTTGGAAATTGTTTAGGGGTGTGGTTGTGTGTGTGTGTGCACACGCATGAGTGTAAATTCTGATTGTATGGCTCTTGTGGGCTCTTCTGTCATTAAGCTTCTAGTAGCGGTCACCCAACACTTAAGTGACAGACCTGTGGTTATAAAACTTCCTTGCATTGCAGAATTTCTCCTCTATTTACCTCATGTACATATAGTTTATAGTTTCTCTTATACTAAAAAATGCTGTTCTCCAGCACTAAGCTCTATATACAGTAAAAGCTGTATTTCTTCTTTGTAGTGTGACTGGTGGAGAACTGTTTGAAGACATTGTCGCAAGAGAATATTACAGTGAAGCAGATGCAAGGTAAGTGCACAATTTTATTATTTATTTATTTATTAGAAATAGAGGCACTACCTCTACAACCATAAATACACATGTAGTCAGACATCTCTGGTCGTTGCATCTCGGCCCACATTGTTTTATTAGAGTGTGCTGCATTTAAAATAATGCTGCTTTTAAAATTCTGTCTCAAGCTCCTTGTGTTCTGTTCCATTCCATTGCATGAACATGACTTATGTAAGTTCCTCTTAAAAGTTAAGTCTCTTCTGTATCAAATAACCCTGGACCTTCTTAACTGTTTACTAGTTGCAAATCCCTATTAAAAATGGCAGTATTATATTCGACAGCACAGGCAACACATGTGCTTGAGTCTATGAACTTTTGCTCTGTTTTTCTCTTCTCCACAGTAGCCTGCTGAGTTTATAAAGGGCATCGGTTTAAACTGTGTTGCTGGGCAACACTTCTGGAATGGCCAATAGCATGAAACACAGGACAGCTAGTTTCTGCCCGAGCCATTTGCAGTAACAAACACAGACTAGTTTTCTTCTCACTACTCAGCAATGCTGCCATGTGTATGAAAGGTTAACATGAGAAGGTTTGTCTGATAGATTAAATGCAGGTCAGTACTGCCAGTGAGGTGTGGAGTTCACATCTCCACAATCATTCATTCTACTAAATATGACAGCACAAGATGTCTGCATGAAAAATCTGCAGTTGCTTTATGCCTGTCAAAGCCGGACACAAGAGTAGCAGAAAGAACAATCAGGAACAGGTTTGTTTTGGCATGGTACCATGGTAATAACCTATTATTTATTTAAAGTACGTTGGAGTATCATGATATTACTTGTACTAATATTTTTTGTAAGGTTTTAGTAGGGAAGATATCCAGTGTCTAATGCTGTGTCTCAGACAGCAAGACAGTCATTACCACCACAGTTACGCAACAAATTATAAAACATGATATTCTTATTTTGAATAATGTCTAAGTAAATACTCTCAGGGATGGTATTCTGTCTGAAATGCGGTGTTATTTTTAACCTGTCAGCTTTAGTTGACAGGCATCCTCTTAAATTAAAGCCAATTGTCTGCACTTTAGTCCATTTCCACCTCATATTTAGCACTAAGCCGGCCCAACAAAATTAGCGTCACTTTCCAATTACTTTTGGAAGGCACTGTGTGGACGTACGGTGCTAATGGAACGACTATGCCGGAGCTAGCAGGAGAGGTTGCATCAAGTTTTTACTGGAAACTTCTGCTGTAATGTAATGGGATGGAATGGAATGCAGGCCACAGTTTTTGCCAAATTTGGACACAAGAAATGCCATGCCATCATTTCTTAAGAGAGCTTCAGGGAATGATGGGGTTTTGTTCCTCACTGGACCACCTTCATTGGTTTTTAAGCAACCTTTCCTTTTCCTTGTTCCCTTACTAGAGGAGAGTCATTGAAAAATTTAGTATTCTATAAGTGTGCTGACAAATAGAAAATAAGCCTTGAAGAGATGCCATCCCATCTGGCGTGCCCTCTGTCCTCAGGTCACAACCTTTTCAATGGCTTTCAGAGGCCTGTAATGAGCTGCGCTGCTCTCTGCATTTATAAACATTCCTGTCTGCTCCAATGGTGGTTGTTATTTCTGTCCATTTACAGTCTATGGAAAGACTTCTGCAGTTTAACTGTGTCAGAGTAACAAATGACCATCTGTGTGGATTTATATATATACATATGCAGGGTGTGTGGGACATATATATATATTCAGCCACAGAGAAATTTGATTTGGCAGTTGGGTGACATAGTAAATATGTCTTTATTTCCCATCCTGGAAAGCTTCTCTGGCAGCTATGAGAACCACAAAAATAAACCAAAGTGTTTATCTATTGATACAGAGCTCAGTCAATACACACAGGCCAGATTCTACAGATGGATTTCTTGTGCCAGCCTCTGCCATATTACATTTACATGCCCTGTGCTAATGCATTTACATTTATTCATTTGGCAGACGCTTTTATCCAAAGCGACTTACGGTGAATTCAAGGTATACATTTTTATCAGTACTTGTATTCCCTGTGATCGATCCCACAACCTTTGCGCTGCTAACGCAATGCTCTACCAGTTGAGCTACAGGAACACCCTGTAATGCCTCTGTTTCACTGTCTTTCTCTTTCTCTCTCTTACTCTCTGTCTTCCTCTCCTTCTTAGTCATTGCATCAATCAGATCCTGGAAAGCGTCAGCCACTGCCACCAGCATGACATTGTGCACAGAGACCTCAAGGTGAGTTATGCCGTCACTGTGGCAATGTGCCAGTATGGGAGCTTGCGTCATCTGAACCCAACTCCACTTTGCAACTCCGTGGCATCATCTGCACACGCACACACAGAGATACACATGCTCGCAACATTAAACACTGTGTGTCTGTTAATTTCTAATCATACAGCATGAATGACAATGAACTATGGCATTTCCTGAAGGGTCATTTTTAAATGCATTTTTAAATACACCCAAATACAAAAACCAAACAAAAAGACATTTAATATATGATGAAGACATCTGGTTTAAAATGCAATTGTTTAATGTGAACCTCACATTGATTTAAAATCATACATAACTTAATTGAGAGACCACAGTAATTGACTTTTGGGTCTTCACATCCAGCTATGAGTAGGTGTAGTAGAACGTGTTGGTGCTTCAACTGTTTGATGTGATGTGGGTAACAGATGTGCAGGTAGTGTAGGTAGTTTTCAGCAAACAGCTTTTACTGTATACTTGTAAGTACCAGTATGATGGTTAACTGGTAATTTAAGCAGGACACCAACTAAGCCAGCTGGTTTCCTCCAAAACCTCTCACTGACCAGCCCTTGCCATGCTAGTTCATGTCTAGTTTACTTAGAGAG
>JAZGTK010003729.1:10422-26503 GCA_036877625.1 Ambastaia sidthimunki
GAGTTATGCCGTCACTGTGGCAATGTGCCAGTATGGGAGCTTGCGTCATCTGAACCCAACTCCACTTTGCAACTCCGTGGCATCATCTGCACACGCACACACAAAGATACACCTGCTCAAAACATAAATGTCAAAAAGACATTTAATAGATGATGAAGACATCTGGTTTAAAATGCAATCGTTTAATGTGAACCTCACATTGATTTAAAATCAAACATAATTGAGAGACCACAGTAATTGACTTTTGGGTCTTGACATCCACCTATGAGTGGGTGTAGTAGAATGTGTTGGTGCTTCAACTGTTTGATGTGATGTGGGTAACAGATGTGCAGGTAGTGTAGGTAGTTTCCAGCAAACAGCTTTTACTGTATACTTGTAAGTACCAGTATGATGGTTACCTGGTAATTTAAGCAGGACACCAACTAAGCCAGCTGGTTTCCTCCAAAACCTCTCACTGACCAGCCCTTGCCATGCTAGTTCATGTCTAGTTTACTTAGAGAGATTGATGTGCTGATGGCAGAATGGCTGCCATGGCAACCACCTTGACGTCACAAAGTCTGCAGAGCTACAGCGCGGCTACGAGCGTGTGTGGTTGGGACTTATTTTGCCACCTCTAATTCATCAGCAGTTGAAAGAACTCATGAATACAGACACTGAAGCAAAATAAATCTTAAGACAGTAAATTAAGAATGACAGAGAGTCGAGCATGAGCCAGACGACCTACAAACAGGCAGAGATGCAAAGATATAGAGCCGTTTCCTGGGGTGGCCCTTTTAGGCCCAGCTTTTAGTTCTTCCAGCTTAGTCATCTCATATTCAAATGTCATTTGGATTAATTGAACTATATATGTAGAAGAGTAAATGAATAATAATAAATAAATAACCAATAAATGTGCTACTATGGCGAAGGCATGCCATGTAAATATTAATTAGTTTACATGATTGGGCAGTCCAGGAAGGTTGCCTAGCAACATCAGCATGGTCTAATTAATATTCAAGAGATAAGCCATCGGCATGTTGTGACATCACAGAACGTCTGTCCCCCAGCTTCATCAAAATTTCTGACGTCACTGTTGCAGAGTGACTAAGCTCAGGCTGTGACTGCAGTACTGAGAGGCAGCAGGGTGTGTGGGACAGTGGGGTGAGAGAGAGTAGCTCACCCCTGCTCTCTAGCATGAGATAACAAGCCCTCCTTTTTGCCTCTTTATGAATAATGCAGCTCAGAGCAGTGGGCATGCTGTCAGAGTGTGCTGTTACACACACACACACACACACACACAATCTCTTGCTGCTGCTCACACACACACATGCACGCATGTTATTTCAGTTTCTTTTGACTTACTTAATACACGCTGTAGTTCTATTCTGTTCCTATAGAGCAATGATGAAAGACTCTCCTAATAGAACAAGCTTGATGCATTTATGTCCTTTAAATGCAGATCACAACTGATTAAACTCACAGTCTATAAGCTTCACGTACAGAATAAATGAGCACTTATATGAAGTGAGATGTAAATTCAGCCTTACTTTTGACAGTTGCTGTGTTATCATTTGTTCTGTTTCTTTTAAGTATAGATTTGTGTCATTTGTTGACACTGGCTCAACCAGTGTTGTCAGTTTTGTAGTACATTTATCTGCCTTTTTTGGTCCTGCTGCAGCCAGAGAACTTGCTGTTGGCCAGTAAGATGAAGGGAGCGGCAGTGAAGCTGGCTGACTTTGGCCTTGCAATCGAGGTGCAGGGAGACCAGCAGGCCTGGTTTGGTAAGGCTTCTCTGATCTTTTTTAACCACTTTGATCCAAGACTAAATTAAACTCAACAGACCAAATTAAATAGTACTGTTTTCTCACACGACTATTCCTGGTCTTGAAATAAATGTATCTCCTTTATTTGTAAATTTAAGTCACTCAATAACCAGCATTAGCTTTTCTTTCCCTTATTTTTATAAGTTTGCTCTTTATGACATCTGTGACTCTAATCTTGTGGGAGCAGAGAACTCAAAATAGACAGAGTTTATTTTTTCACAGTACTCTTGGGGACTATGTAGTAGTTTTCTCTCAAGTTTTTACTGTCTGTTTGGAATGAGCAAAGAGCAGGTCAGAGGTCACAGACGACAAGACCAAGGGTCAAACTGGATTAAGCTGTTTTAATATCATGGGAATGTCTTTTACGCTCTTTCACATTATACAAGGAAAAAATATCTCCACATATAAAACAAAAAGTATTTTGATGTTTTAGCTAAATCTAATCTGAAATATGGTTACTATTTCCAATGAATAGAAGTTGGTCATCATGATGGAAGTGTTTTTTGTTATGGGCTAAAATTTCAGAACCTAGTTAACCATTATTACGTTCCACAGGTTTTGCAGGCACTCCTGGATATCTCTCTCCTGAAGTCCTGAGAAAGGACCCCTATGGCAAGCCAGTGGATATCTGGGCTTGTGGTAGGACATTTACCAGTATTCATAGCATCAGTTTTAAATAATTCCTTCCGTAAATGTCTTTGTTCTGTATGTATTTGTCTGCTATTAAAGCTTAAGGGATTAATTCAGACTGTTGTAATGGAACGATGGACTAATATTTGTGAAGTCATCAGTTCATTTGTACCGGGCAGGTGTGATCTTGTACATCCTCCTGGTGGGTTACCCTCCCTTCTGGGATGAAGACCAGCATAAGCTCTATCAGCAGATCAAGGCTGGAGCATATGACGTGAGTAATCACACGCTCCTGTTTGCCTTTATTTACATTTATGCTTTTGGCAGTTGCTTTTATACAAAGTGGCTATAGTGCATTCTGTGTATTTTCTCTGTATACACTGGAGTCCACTTAAGCCCTATTCGCACGGGATTAGTATTACCTGGTGACCTCTAGTCATTTGTAATAATTGGGGAGGTTCTCTGTGATGTTAATCCTGTGCAGTTCGGCCATGTCTGTAATTTGTAAAAATAAGTAAAAATTCCCCCGCAAATGACCTACCATATTTCGCTGAACACAGAGGTTCTGTGATAATATTAGTTCCGTGCAAATCGGCATCTCTGTGATTTGTCCAGCATTTAGGGGTCGTATATCAGTTTTTTTAAGGTTTCTGTTTCTGTGTGCGAAGAATGGAGGCTGCGAGTGTTTTTGGGTGCTTGATATTGCTATACAGCATACGACAATACAATCTGCAGAAAGAGAAAGCTGAACGCCACGAGACGAGCGGGGAAAAAAGAATGATTAGATGGGGTAAATGACATGTATAGCGGCATGCGGCAAGGGAATTTCTTTTTATGATATGACATACATATATACCTTTACATATATACCTATAATATGCCTATAATGTTATGTACTGCTTCGACATCATATTCGGGAGATAAGTCAGTAAATCCAAGTAAAATCACAGGCTTTGCTTATCCCGTGCGAATGCGCCACACGAAAATCAGACGCGAGGGGGTAATTTCTAAATCACGCAAGGTCCCCAGATAATACTAATCCCTTGCGAATAGGGCTTTAGACAACCTGTGTTTTTTTTTTTCTTTTATTTAAACATAGAAGTTTTATGGTTTTAAAGTTTTTACAAAGAAAAGTTTAAATTTAAGTCAAATTTAAGCAAGATTGCAACATTCGTCCAAAAATTCTGATTTTCACGCCTCCATTGAAGCACACAAGACGCTCTTTGGAATGTATTCAAATTGTGCTGGGATAACATGAATCATCAGATTTTGCTTATGTATCTCATGCCAGCTCGAATGTGTGATGTCATAATAACAAAAGGAACACATTTCAAATACTAAGATATTCTCAATTCTCAATCTTTTTCTTCATATTTTGCTGATAATGTACCTTATAATAAAGCCATTTTGTTTCAATTAGAAATGCAAAATAGAAGCATTTTCACTAGTGATGTACTTTTGACTTTTGACCCCATTTTATCTCATTAAAACAAGTGAAACTCAATCAGGAACAGCATGTAAAAGCCTTTTTTATTAGGCCTGTCCTCTAGTGCTCATCATCATGTTAACAGAGATGCTTTCATGGCCGCCAACATACAGAGATTTTAGTCCCACCCTTTCGACCTAGAGTGACAAACCCAGATTGAAGCCATTGTTAATATTTAATAGCCTGAGATAGAGAGCTGAGTTGCTCAATAATGAATGATTTCAGCCCCTCGCTCATAAGGCACAGCAGAGCAACATACAACTGCAGTTTTCATAATCATTTCCTTAAACCCCAGATGAAAACCATAGTTTAAAGTGTGATCCCTTCCATTAACACCAGGCTGCATAACATCCTGTATATATATCAGCTATCAGATATTGACAGTACAAGTTAAAGTGATCTTAAGACTATAACCATGGCCCTTTGTGCTTTAATGGATTCTTGTGTATCGAATCATGTCCTGCTTGTGCCTATCAGTGTAGTGATCGGCTTTGGCACAAGGCTGTTGTTTGTTAACAGTCTAGCATAGCATGATCAGAGCACTGAGTTCCTCTAATTTGATTTCATTTGTGCTTTCAAAATTCCATTTAGACTGGGTCAACCTGTCTCTCCATAAGTACTTTAGAGTACAGAGTGTTTATGTTGCACCGTGGCATTATACATTTGATGTACTGCTGCGGTTTAGGAGAGATGTGATTACCAAGTCCACTTTTGCTATCAGAACATTCAGCCATCCAGGTGGAAAATTCCACTCTTCCGTTACTTTAGCTGCTCTGCACTGATCTTATTAGCATCCATTACAGAGGCCAAGAAAGCAATTGATCTGTGTTTATATACATTTGACTTGAGCTTTCATAGATCAACCAGAAATCCTCATTTTTTCTTTGGCATTTCATGTAGTTTCCATCCCCGGAGTGGGACACCGTTACCGCAGAGGCCAAAAACCTCATCAACCAGATGCTGACCATCAACCCAGCAAAGAGGATCACTGCTGACCAAGCCCTCAAGCATCCGTGGGTCTGCGTAAGTCCACTGACCTGAAACCCCAGGCACTTAATGCAATGTGCCATGATGTCATACATTACACTCTGGACTGCAAAACATCTACCATTCTGTTTAGTGGTGAAAACACAGAATGACACTTTATATCCAATTTGTTGTATGTACGGTACAATTAAGCGGCGAGAGGTTCAAGAGGTTGTGTGACTATACACTCACCGGCCTCAAATACCTTATAGCTTTAATGCAATGGTTACCACACAATAAAATATCAAGAGAAAATTTTTTTTAGTAAAAATGTAAAATCATTAAATGCTATTATTCTGTTTGAAGGAAACTCTGTTGTGTAAACAGTAATGGAGTGTTCATAGAATCTGTCAGAATCTCAATTGACAATTGTTCAGTTTCTCTCTACTGTATGCCATTTCTCGTCCACTTAGCAACGGTCTACTGTTGCCTCCATGATGCATCGCCAAGAGACTGTCGAGTGCCTGCGCAAGTTCAACGCCCGCAGAAAACTGAAGGTTTGATTCTTTCATCTAAAGTTCTATATGCACGTTTATGATTGTTTAAAGACTTTGTCCTTAGAGATGTGCATTTTTATTACCAGCGAAGATAAACTAAAGAACCAATTGTGTCTCCTGCAGGGGGCCATTCTCACCACCATGCTGGTGTCCAGGAACTTCTCAGGTGAATATCAGCTTTGGAAGTATTTGTTAGGAATCAGAATGTATTCATTTGAGACTTTCATTTTGTATTGTGGCCCCACTTACCTGAGTGCATAGAGTCAAGGCTTTGAGTTAGGTTGGGTAGTTAGGATACAAATGTGCGTGCTCACACTGGGGTAAGTTTTTGTTGTGATCCCAGAGAGGCTGAGCTTCTGTCTCGAGTCAGCCTCTTCAATACAAAATGCTCTTTTGTCCAATAGTGGGTCGGCAGCACACCAGCCCAGCCACACCCACCACCAGCACAGCTGCACTGGCACAGGAAGGTATGTGAGATGGGTACTAGGGGGCCGTTGCCCACTTTCAGCCAGCATTTTTCAGCATGTGATCTATGGAAGCCTGCTATACCCTGACAATGCATTGGCACTAAACCTCTTCTGAGAGGCCATTGGCTATGCAGAGAATACAACCAGACCTTTACAAACTGTCTAGAGTTAAGGGTCATTGATTGAATTCAGATCACAGCATTAATTCAATAGATCATCTTGAGTGAAGGGTTGTTTTGTCTTTATTGAACTGAAAGCTTAAATTTAAGGCATTAAATCGACTTATTAAATCGAAAAAAATTGAGCCTAAATGAAATTCAGTCACTCCCAACCCTGAGACAGATCCTTGTCTCTTTGTACTTTACGGCTTTTGACCAAAACCTAAGATGCCTTCAGCCTGCGTAGAACATCTTTACACAAGTTCTGCAAATGTCAGAAGATGTTTCGTGTCATTTTCAGCTGATTGGGATGGTAAGGAGGGTATTACAAAAATGTGTTATGTTTTCCAAATGTTTTCTCTCTGGAAACATAATGCATTATGGGTTGGCACTGTCGGTGATGGTCCAGGAATGCTCCAGTGGAGGTATTTTGTCCTGAGTCACCTTAAGAAACATCATTCCTTACAAATGTACTCAATCATCTTAGATGTTTCTTCAGGTGACCCATTCTTTGTATGTACCTCATAGTCCAAGGGCAGGTCATCTTTTGGTCACCCAAACACAACTGCACTGGTATGGAATTGTGGATAGATGCTGACCTGAGAAGATCAGGGCTGATATGCATTCGCCTGTAATCTATAGTGCTAAGGTTGTACGTATGAGTGTATGTTTGTATATTTATTAGCATGCTATCAAAGGAAGACTTATTAAGAAGAACCTGCACTGAAATGCCACCAAGTCTTCAAACAGTGGGGGTCGTTTCAAAAGCACAATGTGTCTTTCAGCATGTGTTCAGGTGTTTGTGCATGCAGGACAGAAAGCACCAGGATCCACTTTTCTGTTTGTGTGTTGCTTGTTGGTTTGTTTCTTTGTTTCATTTCTTAATGAGTGTGGCATGTATTTAATTGCTCTGCTTACTTTACTGTGATATGCTGATTTTGTTTGGCATCACTTAAGGGGATGCCTCACTGGTACACATAATTGAACAGTCTGGGGCAGTTGTTGACATTCTTAGTGATAGACTGAAATGTTGGGCATTATTTTGGTTCTTTTGAGCATTGGCCAGATAAGTATAAAAGTGGTGGTTCCCTTTCTGTCATTAAATAATACACATTTTCAAATATATTCAGGTACATATTGTGTAAAATTGGAGTTAGTTAAAAAATTAAGTGTGTAGATTCAGATAGTCAGGCCCCCAAACGTGATTGGTTGAGCAAATGTTACTATGTCAGGCGGGTCAGGCTGCTCAAACAAAGCAATGTTTTGATAGTAATAAGTGTTGTAAAATACAAAAATACACACTTAAGCTTTAATATTACCAAAATTTTGTACGTTTCAGCTTCCATTATTAAATGCTATGTATGTAGCAGCATTATATTCAGCTCCCTAGATATCAGCTTTGAAAAACCCATATCTGTCCACCACTAATCTCTCTGACTCATAATATTGGCTCATGTTGTCTGATATATTAAAACTAGCCTGCAATAACATATGCAGCACACAAATTAGCAATTCAGATTACATTATCTTTTCAAGGTCACTCGTTATTAAAGTTAATTAAGAGCACAATAGCCAAACAGGTCAGTAAAGTGATCTAATGAATGAGTAATTTAGCTGTGTGCTATAGTGAGGTAAAGCAGGCATAAGCATTGGTTTATCCGTGCTGCATGGAGCCGTGTGCAGGAGAAATGTCTTCAGTGATGACGGGGAGCAGGCAGGAGATATTGGTGCACAGCATGGACCCAGCATGAAAAACTTCTATTTTTGCTTTGTTTGCTTGTTTATTTTGTTTGCTATTTTTCCTTTTTAATAATCTGCTGATTGATTTATCTTTCTCCCCTTTTTGCATTCTGTCCTACCTCTGTCTGCTTTGGAAGGTAAGGGAAATTGAAGATCAAAAATACTTGAAAAATCTGCTTTTGTGTTATGGTTTTTTTGCACATATGTTTTGGCATATAGTATTTTCGGTTTAGTGTGTTTCAACCCTATTTCTGAGAACATGGGGAAGGTGGTTCTTGTTTCATATTAAACTAACAATGCCTAACATGTTGTTGGTGAAGAATGTTCTAGCCACTCGGTCTGTGAGATTCTGTGGCTCCCTTATATGCTATCAGGGCTTTGATGTTGTCTAGAGGGAACCAACAGATCTCTCATTTCTCATAAGCACAGTGCCAGTTAATTAGATCCTTAAACTGCACTAAATATTTTGTTTTTATCTTCCAGCATGCAAAAGTTTACTGGCCAAAAAGTCTGATGGCGTGAAGGTAAGCCTTTAAAAACATTTGATATCTCTTTTTCATTAAGTTTTTTAATGAACATCATAATGAATAATCTGTTTTTGTATCATGAAATGCCCAAGTTCGTTCACAGTTTTTATGTTTAAGAGTTTTTTTTGCTGTCACATTTGTTTTTTCCACTTTTAAGATCACATTTTTTGACGAAACTGACAGCCAATCAGCCAACTTGTAAATAGTAAATTGGAAATAGTTTGCGTAAATCAAAAACACTGAATAAATTAGTAGCCACTTAAGACGGTTGATCATGTTTATACCTCAGTATGGTCTTAAATATAATATCACCTTTCAGAAAAGAAAGGTTGCCCAGTCAACAAGAAAAAAACGTTGAGCATATTTGGATAGATATTTGCCTGTTTGTTAATCCATTTAGATTATTTTGTGATCATGACTGAAATGAAGCAGAAATTCAACCCTGTATCTGTCTCTGTGCATGCAGTGAATCAACAGCATTTCAGCAGAACTGAGCAGTCTGTCTTATCAATGAATGAGTTTCAACAGTTTAACACTTTCACATTTTTTTGCTACTGCAACACCTCCGTCAAATCGCACATGGCTTTGCAACTTCTTGTGGTTGATTTAGTTTTCTCTCGCTCTTTTTCTTCTCTGTGGGATCTAACTAGCAGTTTTATTTTTTCCTGTGTTCACTGGCCTGTTTTCTATGCTTTCCTCTTTTCCCTCCTCTGTTTCACCCTGTTCAGAAAAGGAAGTCAAGCTCCAGTGTTTATTTGATGGTGAGATCTGTTCCACGTCTGACTCTCCCTCAATAGTCTCTCACTCTCTTGCTCTTTTTTATTGCCTGAGGTGTTTGAGAGTTTGTTTGGGTCTTTTTGTCTCGTTGTAGGATTTTGTGAATCATAGGATCATCAAACATTAGTGGACTCATGTTCACCCGTTCAACTCTGTTGTATCAAACATTTACATGCATACACATAGACATGTTTATTAGACATCTCATTAGACATCTCTTGCAGTTCATCCTTCATTATCACTGCGTCTCGGTGCCAAGGGTTTTTGTTTAAGAGGTTTTTTCCCCTCTTTCCTCTGTTGGCCTGTCTTCTCCAGGCCATCGATATAGCCTGTGAGCTTTTCTTCAGCTCTGTCCTCTCAGTTTTCACAGATGTCCACCACCTATAAACCTGGGCCCGCTTCTTTAATCTCGGACCCGCTTAGGGTTGACAAAGGCCTCTTACTTGGTACTCTTTAATAGGAATTAGTGCATTTAAATGCTGTTGTGATAGACTTTTTAAAGCAACAGACAAACAGTCCCATCTCTCTCTGGAACTCCCCTTTTTCCCACAGTCCCAAGTGTGTCAGGCAATTTCTGTTGCCATGGCAATAGCTGCAGTGGCTGTGACATCAGTCTCGGTCTAACAACAAATGAAAAGCCCCTTGTCACAATGATGACAATGCTGTTTTAGCTGATTGTTCACAGGTGTCTATTTTATTTTTCCTGAAGAATAAATGTATTCTGTTTCGGGGTGTTTGTAGTTAAATGACAGCAGCTGTGGTGACCAAATTATGTTGGACATTAGATGTGGTTTATATTAGACATTGCAGACACTGCGTAATCACAGATTGCTAGTTTACTAGTTCTCCTTCACACCCCTCAGTTTTATACCCACCCTCTCAGCTGTCATGCGCCCGTCCCTCAAGTAGACCCTCAGGTTCATTTAGCAGTGTTGAGATGTTAAACCTCAAAACCTGTTGTGGACAAGTTTGTTTATTCTTTTAGATATGCAGCACATTCTTTAAAGGTGTGATCTTGAAACCTAAAAATAAACTTAAAGGTTGCTTTGCTGCATAAATCTTATTTATGGTATGGACTATCTTTGCCATAGCTTTAATAATTAACTTGATAAATAAGCTCAAAAGGGTTGTATCATTGTTTACAAACATTTGCAAAATTTGAAAGTAGGTAGCTGCCTTTGTACTTGACCTTTGTAGACCATTTTAGATAAACAACTTTGGCTGCTGTTATGCTTGTGTTTGTTTGATTAGTGTTTGTTTAAATCTTTCCATATAGATTCTGGAACATTCTTCTCAATAATCATCTCTGTTTTACTGCCTCCTTTTACTCTTTTCTCTTTTGATGCTAAGATCACCCTTCAGCATATTAATGCATAGAATCAGGGTCTGTGCATTAACTGTGCTTACTGAAGATTTTCACTGCATGCACTAGTGGACTGTCAGGGTCCTATAGATAACCATTAACTTCCGGGCGGTAACAATGGCCTCTAGTTGTTATTGTGCCAGCAGAATATTATATTCAATATCCCCTTAAACACTGAACAACTTTCCTGTAGACAAAAAACTAATTATTTTATGAGTGGGTTTATGTCATGTGTTATTTCATTTCAAGTTCCAAAACTGCTCTAGCTAGTTATGTAAACAATAAAAAAACAGTAAAACATTAAATAGCAAAATCAGTAAAGGTTACTGTTTTTGTATATACAACCATCTGCATTTTAGATTCATTTTCATCACGCAGTATTACGTGTTTTTATAGATGTGTGAGCATTGTGTAATATGCGCCACCATCAGTTGTTTAAATCCGTAATTACAAGAATCGCACAAACCAAATGCACATCTGTACAATTGAAAGTCTTTCTTTAATTCAGGTTTAAATAAAACTGCTGATTCCATGAAAGTCTGTAATTAAAAGAGCACCAGGCCACCTGTGTGTTGTGGTCGTGTTTTTTCACCTGTAAGCTAATCTACCCATACAGGTTCCCTTTCTTGCTGTTCTGTGGTCTCCCGATGTATCAAGTATGCGCTGAAGCCTATGGGTTCTTGTACTGCACTGAACAAAAACCAGTTTGTATTGTCATTGTTTTGTTTGTTTTGCCCCAGCCACAGACAAACAGCAACACAAACAGTGTAGTAAGCAGCAGCACCAAAGACAGCAGCATATCATCCACCGCACCAATGGTACATCATCTTAACTTTTATTTCCTTTACCATCTCTTTACTCACAGTCTTTCCTTTCTTTTCCGAAGTCTTTGTTTAAAAAAGGCTTTATCAGTTTGTCCCACAACTGTTGTTTTGACTTCCACCACCCATCACTCAATCCACATACATGAAGATGTGTGAAGTTGCTCATGGTTTTGATGAGTGATACTGAAACATCTGGTCTGTGCCTGTGGAATTGTCTCTTGCTTCCTATTTTACCCAGACAAACTCGCAGGAAAAGTTTGGACAGCTTGAGACGAGTCAATTTTGAATCGTTTTTCTCCTCAATTTCTCTCTGTCTTATAAACACTTTAGTGTGAGGTGCCTCTTTCCTCTATGAGGTAATTTTGCAGCCATTTTTGACTAAAAAAATGTACATACATCATGGCTATTACATCAGAGATTAATGTTAAATCTCACAGTCGAATCTCCAAAGGGTAAAACAGGATCTATTTATGTCAGAAAGCAGAACTGTGTCACTTGTTCTGAAGATGCAGTCCTCACTGTAGCATCATGGGTAATTGTTAATTTGGCTGATGAATGGCCTTCATTGGCATTGTTCAATACCAGAGATGGTATGAGATTGATGAGATATCAAATACAGAGTTGATAAACAAAGGTTATGTAAACCGCCACACACACCCAGTCAAGTTATACTTAATGTTATTCAGTCTCTGGAGACTTTAATAAGTATTAAGTTACACCGGCTTTAAAGCAGTTTGCCTAATGTAGCATTTAAGCTAAATGCCACAGGCAGTGTCCCTGTACTGATGACACACTATGTCATTGACCAGTACACCCATCCTGCCACATTGAGATCAAGACCTTTACCTTTACTCCGGCTGATAGGTGATGAGGGAGTTTATGGGAAACGCATTGAGGGGAATGAAATTGTAATTGGCTCTCAGCATGTAGGGACTGCATCTTAACATCTGTGTTGACAGTGTGCTTATTAGGGGGTGTTGTGATAGTTTTGGTGGAAATAAAATAGAATCAAGTGTGCTAGAGTGTGTGTGAATTTGTGTGTGTGTAAGGTGGGATCAATGCTTTGTGTTTTCAGGAAAAATAACATTGTAGCATTAAAAGCTAGTTGTTTGTGCAGTGCTAACCATGTGTGTAATGTCTGTGAGCTGTTGGTGACTGGGGTTGGTCTTGGAGAGAGACTAAAGAGCTACATTAATGCTTTGTGTTTCTGTAGTTAACTTCACTCAATACCTGCTTGTGTATCCAAGGCCTTTACTTGTAATGTCTTTAAGGCTCCTGTTTAATGTCTTTCTCTCTGGACATTCTAATTGTAGGGGAACAACAGCCATAATGACACACCAGGGATGAAAGGCTGTTTTCACTGTGTTTAACAACAAACTACAATTACAGATAACAACAAACAACATGACAGAACTTTCTTAAACAAAGTTCTAGCGTATCCCTGTTTTGTTTTAATAAAAATTAAAAATATTTGACCAGAATATATATTTTTTCGAAGAGGGCCTTTTAGTGCTTATGTAATATATATATTCATATATGTAATATATATATATATATGACATATTTTCTATTGAAGTTTACAATTATGACAGTAAAGTAGTCTCATCATGCCAGCTTTGGACCTTTAGGGTCCCCGTAACCCAATCTTCTGTAGCCCTGCATTATAAAGTCTCTCCTACTTCCTCCAGGAACCACAGACCACTGTCGTGCACAATCCAGTCAATGGCATCAAGGTAAGCTGCCTCATTGAGCTCTACCACTGAACACTGGTCATTTTGGACAACTTTATTAACACCGCAACCCAAAACCTTCACAGTAACATTACAAATATCACTCAAATGAAATGGGGCTTGCGCACTTGCTGGATTGACTGGTTTGTACAGGGCTTGGTGTGTTTCTGTGTGTGAAAAACAACTTTGCTGTAATGGGTCTGTGTGTTTGAGGGTGTGTTGGGTGTATTTATGCTTGCGGGTGATTCTTTAGGTTACCTGTTTCTATTTTTTCTTTCCTCTGTTTTAACAACTTCACACCCCATCTCTTTATCTTGCACATGATCTCTCTCTCTCGCTCGTTCTCTCTCTATCTCTCTTCCTCTCATTCTGTCTGTCATCACAGGGGTCTACTGAGAGCTGCAACACCACAGAAGAGGAGGACATGAAAGGTAGGAAAGGTAGACTATCATTTCCATATACTCGCATGCCTTTTTTTAAAAAAGCGAGAATTTAAGTCTGTAGTAAATATGTGCATTGGTGCATACAAAATAAAAATATTACTATAACTAACCAAAGTAGTTATTGGATTGTGTATCAAGGGCCCTGTTTACACCTGGTATTAACATCTATCTTGGTTTATTTGATCTCAGGGGCCCCGTTTACACCTGTTACTAACATAAGTCAATCCAATCACAAGGGTCCTGTTAACACCTGGTATTAACATAAGTCTCAAGCGATCCAATCACAAGGGCCCTGTTTACACCTGGTAGTAACATGCCAGATTGACACAACTTACACTTACATTGTGGGTTTTAAAAAGCAAGTCCTGTTTAAACGCTATCTGCTTAACTGTCCCATTGTGCCTCTCTGGTTGAGAATTACTGGAAGAGACTAAAACAGGGTCAGAGTAACTGATTACTGTCATGAATCAGCACAAGCTCGGCT
This sequence comes from Ambastaia sidthimunki, assembly GCA_036877625.1. NCBI lineage: Eukaryota > Metazoa > Chordata > Actinopteri > Cypriniformes > Botiidae > Ambastaia > Ambastaia sidthimunki. The sequence goes on from JAZGTK010003729.1 coordinate 24,377, forward strand.
ATGAAAGGAGAGTTATGTTGTGAATGCCAGAGTTCATGACACTGATGAATTGCAAAGTTTTGTCTTGGCCTAATGAATGTTCACAATATCTGAGGGAATATTTTGGTTTTATAGCACTGACCTTTAAATGAACAAATACCCCTGCTGAAAATGAGTCCCGGTATTACAGCCCATCATTTAGCAGTGTCACAGTGGTTCATTATGGCCCAGCAATTTTAACTCCGGTTGTCTAAACATGGCATTCTTTTTCTTAATTGGTTGTGTTGATTAATATGAATTCTGCTCAAGTTTTATTCATTTTGTAATTGATTAATTGCCAAAACTGTTGTCCTGGTAGGGCTAAGTGTGGGTCCAGGTTCAGGGTTTTTCAGAAAAATTTAATCTTTTCTATTTGTACTAAATATCTTTAATTTTATTTATTCATATTTTTCATTGTACACACAATGTTTTAATGATTTGTTTAATGATTTGTTTTTCCATATGTAAAATGGCACATAAGGCAAGAAGCAAAAAGTGTTGTGATACTTGCCACAACAAATGTCACTTTTTTTTTCTCCCACCCTAAATGTGTCAGCATCGGTGGGCGGGGTTAGCACTGACAGTGCAGTGATCAGCCAGTGCAGTGCCTCCGAGGATACAACTCCTCAGACAGAGGCTCCTCCCCCATGCCCACCTCCCAGTAAGTTTAACTGCTACAGCAGCAACTGGTCATCTGACCCTCAACCTTATCAGCTGTTTCTGTACCCCTTCCCTCGACAAATCTGATCTCTACATGCTCTCCGTTCCTACTATTCCCATTGCTAGCTTGGGGTATCTCACTTCTCTAAGCCTATCATTACCTAATACACTACTATATCTGACTAAACATCTACGTTAGTAAATGCCGTAGTCTTTGTCAGTATTAAAGGGGTTATATTATATGGTTTTATTAAAAAATATTTTTAGTTTTCTTTCCCTCTTTCAAAAATTTTCTTCTTGAATCTTTCAATTAGATTAAAACCGTTTCAATTAGATAGAAACCATTTTTTGGTACCTTCAAATGTCTCTTTGTTACTAAAATGCAGATTGCACCAGTTTAATTTGATTTATAACATCACGATGTCTTTCACATACTTGACTGTTAAATAATTAGTTCTTCGGTGCCTAGAAATAATAAAATCTGTCCAGCTTTCTCTGTATTACACCACCATGATGGAATAGGCAGAGGGTTCTATTCATCCAAAGCTATAATGTGTTAATCTGTCTGGTGTCAGAAAGATTTTGGGCTTGACTTGTGTTACAGTATGTTGTCATAGAATACCATGTTCTTTTATCTCAAAAAATCAAGGACAGTTTGATTTCTTATTATATGACCCCCTTTTGCTTTGAATGTCTCAGTTGTTTTTGGGATCTGTCATAGGTCATTGGCAATACTAAACAAACTAAAAGCCACATGATCTGCTGTAATCTATCACATTGCTGGTATCTATCACACTTTACCTGATGTTGCTCAGAGCCCCTCCCACTCATCCGTCTTGCCCTTTGGTTATGTTCTTTGTCACCTCTGACATGGAAAGAATTGCGCTGACCTTCTCAGAGTGACCTTTTCATTTATTTATCTGTGCGACATTGAATACTTGGAGTGTGACAGATGAGCAGGGAACCAGCCCTGGGACTTTACATGCCAGACAACTCTTAACACACTGTGCTGTGCCTGTTTTTACCCAGTTAGCCAGTGCTTTTGCATCCATCCATCTCTATAGCTTCTCTTGTGTACTTCATTAATTCCCGTACTGCTTATGTCATTGTAGTACATAGATTACTTCCACAGTCTCAACACAGACACACCTGCAATGTCGCTGAACCCCTCTACCTCTACTTCTCTGCATGTCAGTGTGTTTATTAAGCTACTGCTTAAACTACTGGCTCAGGCTGCAGCAGGACTTCTTTAAGAGCAGGACTGTTTAAATGTGGGACTGCCTCCATCTGCTGGATGCTTTTTATACTGCTAAAGCTCATCCAGCTCTCTGTATCAGTATGCTGCAGTGTTGCTTTAGCATAACATAATTCTTACATATCACCTGGTGTGTGGCTTTACTCTTTATGAATCAAATTCAGTAATCTTCTAATTACTGAATGTGTGCCTGC
>JAZGTK010003730.1:0-25097 GCA_036877625.1 Ambastaia sidthimunki
ACACACACACACACACACACACACACACACACACACAGTGCCTTGACCATCACTCTAATAATGCAGACTAACTTTTTATGCATGCGCAGAGGTTTTTAGTGCCTGGAACTGTCTGATATTTCCTGAAGAGCACAGAAACAGGAATAATAAACAATCTGAAAAAATAGTCTGAGCGAATTAATATTCAGGTGACAATGAGAATTTTGGCCTCCATTAAATGTAAAATTCCCCCTCCACTTCTCTCGTCTTCACTTCTCTCGCTCTACATTGTTCCTGGCAATAAAGACATTTGACGTGCGAACCTCCTAGTGTACGCCCACCCTCCCAATCTTCCTCGCTCCCTCTGTTTCCGCGGTTACCAGCCGCTCTGTTTGGTTATGCAACGCACGGTGCTCTCAGGCTCCGAGACGGGACCTATAACCATACGGCTGCCATCGGCTACGGACAGAGAACGGCAAGTCGGGGAGCTCACGCCGCAGGTCGCCCATCTCCAGAGCGCAGCCAGCCTTGAACCTGAGGCGCTCACACGCATCTGTAGCGCTTCTACACCCACAGACAAAAGAGGAGAGTGAGGAGGAGGGCAGGAAATCGCGGAGGAGGAAAAGGAGAGAAAAGGTGGGGGGTGAGTGTTTGTGACAAATGCTGAGCTGCCTCGCTTTTAAATGCTAAGAGGGTCAAGACAGACAAGAGTGACAGGAGAGAACAAGAGTGTGTGACAGCAGGAGTGTGTGTGTGTGAGTGTGTGTGAGAAAGAGAGAGAGAGAGAGAGAGAGAGAGAGGGAGGGGACGAGAGAAGAGAGTGATTTTCAAAAGGGGGCTTTTGGTAAATGATAGAGAGAGACAGAAAGAGAGAGAGAAAGAAACAGAGGGAGCGGATTTCTCTGAGCTCTTTAATAGAAGGTGTGAGCCGTTCAAGCAGAGAATACAAAATAAACAACGGTTGAAAGAGTAAAAGGGAAGAAAGAAACGCATAAGCGTGGAACAAAAGAAAGGGCTTTTACATGCTGGTGATACATAAGGAAGCTGGAATACTGACACAGAAAGAACGAGACGAGCCAGAGGGGGAGAGAGAGAGAGCACAGGAGAAAGAGAGAGAGAAGGGGAGGGACGTTTGGGACGGAGATTGTTGTCTGCGTAACGCACACGGCTCAAGGAGATGCTGTTGTAGACCTACTCTTTTCTCCCTCTTTATTTCTCTTTCTCCACCTCTTAATTTCTTGTTCCTCCTCTTTACGGTCTCGGGAACGTCAGACGTTTGGCCAGCTGGCCCTCATGTTGCCGCCAGCCCAGATATGCCTCCCGTGTGATGAGCCCACAGCATGCTGGATCTTCCCCCAGATCTCCCACGCCGTAGGGTGAGACTTCTCTGATTCTCTTGTTGTCTTTTCTGCAATTTAATATTTCTTCTTCTTCTGTTCAGTTGCTCATATCATTTATATTGCTGTCTGTCTACCTACTTTATTGTCGCCATCCACCGCTGTCTACAATACGTTGCTTTCGGGAGCTGAGCAACTTGTTTGGCCCCAGGCTGCTTATCGAAGCTGATGTTCTGGTATCTAGCTGTAACGTCTCAGAAGCGTGAACATGTAGGCACGTTACAATGAATATGACACACGTGCTAAAATGCCCTAAAAGTGTTTGCTAAAGAAACCTCCACATTACTTGAAAGAGCGCTTTGTGTGTGAAAGAGGGGGTGAGAAAAGAGAAATCATTTAGTGTGCTTGGCAGAGGCGAACACAAGTGAGAAGGTTTAAACGAACAGTAAATCATCTCGGCTGTGAGAATCGCCCCGCTGTAGCAGCTCCGCAGGGAAATATCATTTTCAGAGGGGGGAATCCATCACGGAGGGGGGAGACATCCTCTTTTGTGTTCATTACTTCACACACACAGCTGGGCAATCATCGGAGAGAGGAAACTCATCCCCTGTGTTGCTTGAGCTAGCGATCTAGCTGATCATCCTCAGAGTTTGGTCGGGGCTTTGGATGAGTGCCTCTGGAGCCTGTGTCAGAACGTAGAGGAGGGTGAACCAGAAACAAGAGAAAAGTCTATTGCTTAACTGTCTCATCCTGAGTCTCTTCCTGTCTATCCATGTGTCTCACACGCATCTCCTGTTTCTCCACAGATAAGCACGCTGGAGCCAGAGGTGGGTGGTCAGAATGGGGACGACCACCGTCAGTATAGAGGAGGTTCGGGCGCAAGAGGGTAAAGAGGAGCGAGAGGAGTCCATCTTAGCCCTGCTGGGGATCATCGGTACCTTCCTGAACCTCTTCGTCATTGTGTTTGTTTACATCTACACTACCCTGTGAGGACGTGGATCACGAGTTAGGGGGCAGGTGGAGGTGAGAGGCAGTGTTGGACAGAGGTATGACAGAGAGGTTGAGGTCTCACAGAGAGGAACGTGGAAGATGACACTGGGCCGCTCTGGATAAAGAGAGGGATGCTGTTCCTGACCTCTGACCCCTAATGCAAAGCAGTACAGAGGGACGGAATATATTAATGCATCATATTCAGCTGGACTTTACAACATGAGTGGTCTTTTTAATACAGAGCTCTGGAAACACAAAGAAAGATTTTGGGATATGACAGATTCGTAATATTACAGAACATAATGGTCATGGACCATGGGACTTCACGTTTCCCCGGCAACGGGAATTACATTGAGCACTGCCTGGCTTCAACTGCAAGGACACACACACACAGAAAGATCCTATTGGACAAACACAATATTTTACAAGCCAATGGGATGGCTCCTTCCAAACTGGACAACTCAACAATCAAACGCAGAGCTCTGCAAAACAACAGAAGAATGGAAAAATTAAAGTATGAAATATTTTTGTATTAAAAGAAAAGAATGAGACAGAGATGGTGGAAACATCTGCAAACATTGAGCTGTGGACATGCTACTCTTTTTCATTACGCCTCTTCTCTCTTCCTGCCCAGCAGAGGGATGATAAACAGACAAATATGAGTGTGTTTTCAGATTAAAGGCCGTTTCTGTGCAAATAAAAGCTTTTGTATCTATAAATGAATACATACTAGATGTACTGTGTCATAGGGAATCTCAAATAAAATGATATTCTATGGACTGGTATTCAGTATTCAGACTAACAAAAATGATGTGTGTGTGTGTGTGACATTATTTCTAATGACATTGTAGCCGGTGTGTTTGTCGCTTGTCTTGTATCTGAAAGTGTTGTTTACCTAATCTTTAAAATGGCTGGAGTTGGACCAACTGGTCGAATCATGATTTTGCTGCCAAACACATCTGTGTGTGTACACATCACAAATTTGGGTTTGTGTGTGTGCGTGTGTGTTTGTGTACACAGAGCTCAGCAAACCGTAAAGAGAGACAGGTGAAAAACAGTTGCAGAAGGCTGCAAAGAGAGAAAGCGAAAGAGGACGGATGAGGTAGTGATGGTTACTAGACCCTTTCTTTCTGTTCCGGAAGTGATAAAGGTGCTTTTAAACGCTTCTAGGAAGCAGAGGTTTCCTATCACATGTGATGGAAGAAGCAAAGAAGATTGCATGTGAATGAGGCTTTAGAATATATTCTAAACAGATCTCACACACACACACACACACACACACACACACACACACACACACACACACACACACACACACACACACACACTCCAATGACACCTATGTGAATGCAATTGAATTTTATGCCAGACAAAAGATTGTGTTTGCCCCATCTAAATGTTCTGCTGTATGTCATACTAAAATAGACTCTAAAAAAACAGCCTGTGGAAATGTTAGCAGGGTTTTGCGCTTACTCTCAGGTCCCTCAATAAATTCCAAAGCCACAGGGCACTGCTGTAATAAAGGGCTTGGGCTTTAAATCAGCATGTACCTGCAGGGCTTATCATCAAACACAAATCCCAGCATGTACCTTTGTTCTATGCAAACCCACTAGCCTAGCTCTCAGATCAGTGTAGACCCTCTACTCCAGCTCTCAGATCAGTGTAGACCCTCTAAACCAGGTCTCTGATTTGCATAAACCCACTAACTCTACTTTTCAAATGAGTGTAAACTCTTCCCCCGATTCTCAGATCAGTGTAGACCATCTACTCCAGCTCTCAGATCAGTTTAAACCTTCTAAACCAGGTCTTAAATTGGCAAAACCTTGTACTTTATCTTTATTCAAATCGGTGTAAACCCTGTACTCCAGCTCTCAGATTAGTGTAAACCTTAAATACACCACATGTCAGATCTTGCAGTTTAAAAACACTTACAACCTTTTGATGGACATGGCCTTCTCACACACGTTTAAGGACTGGACTTATGATTCAGAAGATATTGAGCTTGTTTAAAAGGCATTGGGATATTTATATGTGTCCTGTGGCCAATGGTGCCCCAGATATTTGTGTTACATGTGATGCAGCAGTCAAAGATATGAATCATGCGTCATGAATTATGAATCAGCCGCTTTCTTTGCATCTTTGCTTTTCACAGGCCAACATGTCAATACAGACACAACACCTTGACAATAACAGCATGAGACAACCTGGACTGATTCTCCAGATTCTACAGTAAGGTTGTGTGGAGATAGATCAGAGGAAAGAGGTGGAGGAAATAGGGAGTTACTGTATATCGACAGGATGGGAAAAGACTATAAAGGCAGAACAACTGCTAATTACTGTTTACACATAAAGACAAGACACCAACAACTCGACAAGCTGTCCTATTTCATGACTAAACCATATTAGCACCATTTACACACGCATTATATACAAGCCTTCCAGCCAGGGTTCCAAATTAACCCTTGCTAAGCACCAACAGGAACGTAAAACTGCCACTGAACATGAACTTTGTTACTTAATGAACTAACTATAATTATTTTTATTTGTTTGTTCGAATATTATAGAGTCTAATGCTGTGAGAGGCTAAATTAACCTGTGCTTTTTGTTGCAAACAGTTTGGGGAAAAAAGCTAAAGAATTGTTTTAAAACACACCCAAGGTACTAAACAGTAAGAGATACAAACTATTGACATTTAATGGCATTGTGCTTTAATTTAGCAGAGTAAACACAACAAACTAGTCAATACTGCTGTGGTGAAGCTTAAAGCATCACAACACAACCTTTCTTCACTTGGTTAGCAAGGTTACGAGAATGAGTGCGATTATTTTCCTGTTTAATTTGTTAACTAGCTATCTAGTTTACCGAATAAATGAACAAATCAGCTGTCTTATTTTAATGCTGAATTTCATATACGCTTTACATACCTATTAAAATAAAAGTGACAGTAATTTTGGCACCCTCCTCTTTTCTGACTGCTGTAATCCATCGCTCTCTTAATCTTTCTACATTTATTAAGCCATGAAAACTTAATAGTGGATAGAATCCAGCTACAAGCAATTTGCCCATTCACACGGTTATATGATGTGACAAAAAGAAAATTACAGGCAATCAGACTGTTTTTTTACAACCAGTTATTGATTTCCATTTGTCATATTTCACCAAACAATAATGCATCAATATTCTTACAAGAATTCAAAATTTTTTGCAATATTACATCAACAGCCGTAAAACAGAGTTCCAATTCCATCTAAATAAAAACAAGCATTTAAAATAAAGCTTCCACCCATGAACATTAGACTCAAGTGGCTTATCATCGAACTACAACAAGATTATGCTAAAAGCCACAATGTTTATCAAACAAATACATGTATTATTAATAATCACCATCCAGGTAATCAGTTAATTATTTTAACTGTTAATCAGCTAGGTGCATAAATACAGGATGTGCAACAACAGGTGCCACATTACAGCGGTTTCGTAGATGGCTCATCCAATCAGAGTACAGTCGGTACCGCTTCCTTTACGTGATCGCAATGAAACACTTAAATAACAATATACTAGATGAAAAATTCTAAATACTGTATCATGACCCAGATATTGATATTATATTACATGGCCAGGTCCCCGCTGATCCCACCCCTACCGCCCACACAGCGAAACACACACAGGGCTCTGCTGTAATCTTGTACTCTTTGTTATCTGCCCCTTGGCTGATTCTTAATGCTTTTTGGAAGCAACAGTCCATCTCCTGTAGTCCCTTTTCCCTCCCGTTCATCAGCTAGATGGTCTGTTATTACAGCAGGGGTGAGCCGAGACACTCATTTCCTGTTTCACTGCCACAGAGACAGACTAAGAATCTCATGGCACAAAACACACACTCTTTAACACAGCGTGTGTGTGTGTCTTTCTCACTGTCTTTTATTAGCTCGGTCGGTTCTCTTTAGTTTGGTCAAATGAGCGCCCCCCGCAGGTTGTAGGGAGCAAATGTGTATGTGTATGTGTGTTTGACTTGAGTCACACATTATGCCAATGTAGGGCTGAAACCTCCAGCTGATATCTGAGGCTAATTACTTCACTCATTGTTTTATCGGCGGTTATTTAATTAAGCCAATGAGAAATAACAGCGCACACACACACACACACACTATGATGGAGCACAAACACAATACACAGACGTCTGGCACTTTAAAGCTGTGTTTGTTTAAGTCTTATAATAAACAGGAAATCATGTCAGGTGTGCAGCACAACAGAATTACCTTCTACCAAGCAGCAGTTTCTTAATGACTTCCAGACACAACAGCAAAATATTTACCACTAAATGTCCATAAACTATCAAAGTAAAAAACACATCAATACAAACACAATTATCTGGTCACCTCTGCCCTGCTGGTCATTTATCTTATATTAAACACACACTGCACTTCAAGCACTGACAGCATCATACTGAAGTGTGACTTTATATTACACCTAAAATAAACAAAACAACTAATTAAATGTGGATTTAATATAAACTTCAATAGAAAATATGACCGGCTACGGCACCAACAATGAGTTCATAATTAATATTATTCATATAAAATCTTGATTTAATTTGAAAAAGGTACTGACTGTTACGTTGCGTACTGTATTAACTACCCAATAATGTAAAAACTGGCCCAAAACTTAGGAGTGCCAATGAAATTCTGGTTAAATTCTATAGGACCCAAACAGCTGAGAACAAAGACATGAACGAGGGAGAGAGAGCGAGAGAGAGAGAAATAGATTACTCAGAAGAGGCAGGGGCTCCACCTGCTGTCTCCACACACAACAAAGCAAGGGGCCGCACTTACTCAAACTGATCTTTCTCTCCAGCTCACATGAATAAATTCAAATCATTACAGATCATCAAAAAATTGCTAGTTACATTTTGAAAACATAAAATCTATATATAACGACCACAGAGCACTGTTACAGACAGATGACAGTTTTGCCTACCCGAGTCGTTGCGTAAATATGACGACATGGCAGGGATGAGACAGGATTGGCTGAGCAGTTCCTGTAGGACAGATGGTAGCATGGAGCTGCTGTGACCTCTGACCTCTCCTGATAGGGTCTCACCAGAACCCACGCAGCCTGACGGGTTAATATAGCTCGCCAAGACCTGCAGACAAGCAGAAAACAATTGCTGCCTGCTTTTTATAGTAAAAGAAAATGAGAACAGAGTAAAAAGAATCCCGACCCACAGATGAACACCAAAGCTTTATTTTTATGGGTCATGTGCGTTAACCACTAAGCCATGGCACCACACACACATACCTGTAAGAGACAGGTGACATGCTCCTCCTCCAGTCGCTGTTTGGTCAGAGCCTGCTCTACATCCCAGCCTGATGCTGTTGAGCCCGTTCCAAAACCTGTTCCTTTGGCCCAGTACAGCTGCTGCTCCTCTGTGGTACCACCAACATGCCCACTGGAGACCTGTGGCTGAAAGACCAACACACACTCTGGATTGTGAAGTTTACATGAAGATACTTGCTCAGCCATCAAAAATACAAAAGGTTTGTCTTATTTTTTCAGGGGACAGAACCATTTATAATGTTCACCAGATTTAAACCCAAAACCAATACAGCTGACCATATGACATCTACTGCATTACAGTTCTGATGTCACCCGTTTTATTTCTAAGACATTCAATTGGGCACCAATGAACTCTAAACTCTTTTGTATAAATGCACTGCAACATTACAGCCAGAAAGAAGGGAACAAAAGACAGAAAAAAAGAAATTCAGAGAGAAAAGTGTTCCTGTTGCTCAACTGGTAGAGCATCGTTAGCAGCGCAAAGGTTGGGGGTTCGATTCCCAAGGAACACATTTTAATTTTACATTACTTAAAGGCACTGTAAGTTGCTTTTATAAAAGTATCTGCCACATGCATACATTTAAATATAAATAAAAATTTATAAGAGAAGGAAGAACGACAAAGAGAGAGACAGAGAGAGACAGCGGAATAATTGTGTGTTGACTGCAGATCACATCTATAACTCTGAGGGAGCAGGTTTAATATTTGCTCTGCCAATACTTCTGCCGCCCCAAGGACGCTCATTATGGCCCTGTCAAGCCACTGGCCACCGTTCAAATCCCCAGCCCTGAACCCACCCCTCACCAGACTATAAATCCACACAACCCGCAACCCAGCGCCACTTATGCAGCTAGTTCTTAAACCCTGAATTTTAAAACATTGATTTTAATAATGAAACTAGTCTGTGAGGGCCGACTTGCTGAATATTGATTTTTATGGAAGCCATTGGATTCTGTATCAGGGTCTGATGATGGTCGTTTTTTTCATTATTTTCTCATTATGATAATGTTGCAGTTGTCCTTTATGAAAAGACCTTCATTACAGTCATAAGAACCTCCACATGAGCTTGTAAGTAATGAAAGAGCTGCCTGATTTCTCTACACCTGAATGAGTGAATATTTTCTTCACACACACACACAAACACACACACACACACGTTACCAATACGCCCTCCCAATTAGGTTAAGAGTTCTGAATAAAGAGTCTTTCAGCACTCTGTAAAGAACGGCTACCACAGCCATTAATAAAATGACGTGCCACAGAATGAGAGACAAAAACATCTCCATTAAAGTCTTTACAGGAGTGTCTTTTACTCTCCTCTGCACAATTACTCACACACTAACTGAAGCCAGGAAGTCTGTAACACATGGAGAAAGCTATCTGTTAGTATGCAATTCATCTCAATGGCAGTTACTTGGCTGGCATCATGACCTGCTGGATGCATACTATTTGAATGCCACCATCACTGCTCATGTCCATCAAGTTCTGGAGATGTTTACGAAGTAAATTATATACTATGTGATAATCTTCAGAACTGTTCACTTGTACAAAATAGAATGACATTCCCTCATGACATTCTAAACCTATGTGATTTTTTTTTCTCCTGTGGAACACAAAAGAAGATATTTTGAGATATGTCTTAGAGGTTTGGTGTCCATACAATGGATGTCAATGGATGCCACTGTTTGGTTTTGGGTAAACTATTCTTTTAACCTACTAACCACTCATAAACATAAAAGGTACGAGGATTGTATGGGTGTTCTCTGACCTCGCTGGAGTTGGCGCTGCCACTGGGCACTCTGGGAGCGTGGTGGCTGAGAGCAGACAGGCAAGCCAGGATGAGGTGGATGGCGCCGATCTCAAGAGCCATACGTCTTAACAGCAGCCCGTCGTCCGTGGTGAGCGGAGTCGAACTGAACAAAGACCGGAGCACGTGGAAAGGCAACGTGGGTAGAACGTTAGCCGAGGGAGACTGCAGGATGTGACCTTGAGTAAAAGAGACAACGGGAGAGAAAAATGTCTTAGATGTAGAATGTTGCAAGGGCTCGCACATCTAGATGAGAAGAAAATTGTTAGATTTGGACAATCTGATGTGGCCTACATATGAAGGTCTTCTAGCACTCAATAACATACTTAACTGATCTACCGATATGTCAAGCAATCAGCTGTCCAATCAACTGTTCAGATTCACAGAAATACACAGAGGGCAACCAATCCAGGCTCAATTACATCAGTCAATAAATCAACCATGCGGTAACCAAATCAATGCTTCCTGGAGGGAGATGCATATTTGCATGTGTAACTGCCTGCAGGGCAAGTACATCATGGCCATCAGAGAAGTCTGATGCTCAGCTATTTTACAATTATAGGAAACTGTTTTAATTAATATTTTCCTTGCCTCACTTAGAGTTTACAGACTGTTAAAAATGGGTGGCTGGATCCACTGTATATAAGCAAAAAACATCAATTAATGTACACTAATTGTGGCAGACACATTACTTCCTGTATTGGGGTTTAACTTACTTCCCTCGCCATCATCTGTGACGCCCAGTACCAGTCTGAGCAGACACTGGGCATGTTTCCTCTCCTTCAGCAAAACCTCAGCATACCCCGGCAACCGCAGGAACAGGCCGAAAGCTGCCAGCGAATGGGCGGGGATGGGCGACATGGTCTGAACAGAGGATTTGATGGGCGGGGGCTCAGCCGCAATGGTCTCGGGTGCCTCGTAAACAAGCTCACCGGACTGCTCGATGGTGACCCACTCGAACTGGTCACTGTCCTTGGGCTTCTCCTGCGTAGTGGACGGCACCGCAGGGGCGCTGACCTGCACAGAACGATCCAGACGAACAGGCTTAAAGTACACACAACCCAACAGAAACGCTGAGCTGGTGGTCATAGGACAAATACATAGCTTATAAAGCAGAATTTTGGTAATGGTGTGAAGCTACAGCATAGTCCCTTTAAGGATATTGCTGCTCTCAGCGGCCATCTTTGTATCGCCTCTGGGCAGCTATTTCAGTCATACAAGGCTGAGTCATATCTACTTCAATGGGGGATGACATATATCTCTTAAACTGCTGACTAAGGTCACAATAAAACAATATATTTCCAATCAACTATTAAACCTCACATCGACTGTATCATAAATTCTGTTTCTTGCACTCAAACTGTGCTATAAAAACTCAAGTTCCTCGCAACATCCTGTACAGAGCTCCTCCGCCAGAGAACGAGATTGACGATTGGCTCTTTCTACTAGTAGGTGGGACTTCTTTTGTTAAAGCGGAGATATTGCGCATACTACGCAGTTTCCCTCATTAATAGTAATACAAGTGCAGCATCTTGTTAATTCTATAATCTTTGACTACAACTACAGAAGAATACATTTCAATAGGGAACACAAACATGCAGTTAAGAGCGTGGGAGAGTTTTAGTGTGTATTTGTGAGTGCTGTACTAACCTGCTGGATGACATCAGGGTACAGCATAGGAAGTCTCTCTGCGATGAGGGCCAGGCCGCCCATACCTGCAAACACCTGCAGGGGAGATTGAATGGGGCTGGTCTCCAGCAGGCTGTCATCTACCGCAGCATCCAATCCCTCCTCACCCGGAGTCATGGGTTCATCATCCGGACACCCGCTCAACATCTCACAGTGATCTACAGAAGAGAATGGAATTAGTCCCAGAAAGGAAACTATCATTCAATCTGCCCTAAATAAAATCTTAAAACTCCCAGCTGTAAATGCAATGTTCTCAATTGTTCACATCATAAACTACGATGTCCAACTGGGCCAGTGATGCACAACAGCACATATCTGTTCTCGTAAATCTGATTATTATCGTAAATCAAGTTTTTCCTTTAGTGAGATCGATGAGAAAGGGAAGTTGTGGAAAAAAATCGTCTGCTAAACGTCTGTGAATGTTGTCAGTGAGAACAGTAATGAAACAGCGCTGCTCTGAAAATGACATTTCTTGTTATTTAAGACACAACAAATCAAACAATTAGGCCAGATAATAGCCATGTCTTATTCAGAGAAAGACATTACAACCCACAAAAAAATTATAATGAATACACAGAACTGTGAAAAGGTATTTTGGACTAATAAGATTTCACTGTGGGGTTTAATTAAGACCATCATGACACATCACAATGTATTGATTTATGATTTATTGTGAGGTAGTTAGAAATCTAGCTCCAACCAAAATAGCATCTTACTGCTTAGCGCTGTCTCTGAAAAAAATCAACAAGACAAAGAAAAATGTGAGACTGAGAAAGAATAAGTGTTTGCAGTCTGTTTGTGGATTTAAGCTTTAGGGGCGAGTGAAAGATATTCTTCTGTTCGTTTAAACTACTGTTGTTCTTCAGTTTCTGTATTTGGTTTTGCATCAGAGACGGAGCTTAAGGGACGAGATTCAAGATCTTTCCGTCACTGATGCTGAGATGCAAAGACACACAGGATGAAAGCAAAACTCGACAGCCAAAAACTCTTGCCAGAGACAAACAAAGAAGCTCTACCATATGCTAGAATGTAAAATCTGAGAGAGTGTGTTTGCTGAGCGCTGTAGGAAGTGTTTGATCTGAGTTTTGTAGCACACCTGCAGGTCTTAGAAAACACTTCGCAATCTGGAGTCTGTGTCAAGAAACAAATGTACTGCCAACAGGCTGGTCACATCACAATAACAAGCAGGAAGTGAGAGCACCACCTGTGGTCCATACACATCCTCCACAGAGAGATGAACAGATTCAAGGCAGGGAGAACAGAATTATCCCCGGGTAAGCGAGCAAACGGAGAGGTGTTGGATTAAACAGTGAGGGAGAGAACCAGAACCAGAATTCTCAGGGCACGCAACAGTGAATCGAGACGGCTAAGGCTGCCAATTTGCCGGAGGGTATGGGGAGGATCCCCGGGCACCATCACTAAACTGAAGAATTCAAACTGATGCCAAACTTTATGGGTGCCATCAAACACAGACACCTTACTGAGCCAAACAAACAAATACAGCGTGAACATGATACAACATTAAATACAAAAGCATTGGAGAAAGCAAACCAACAGCATTAAAGCGTCCCACCCAGACAGCAGTGTGAGTTTGAGGGCTCCGAGTTCAGCCTGTATGACTCACTGACAGGCGAGACACATCAGTTCTTCAGTGTCAAGTCATGTTTCTGTCTTGACTGAAAGCAAAATACTGCTAAACGGGACGCATGCGAGACGTCACAGCGAGGCGACACTACACGCATTCAGTTGATTGATGCCCTATTTCTGTTCATGAGACACTGCAGAGCTAATTTAGCCGGTTAGTTTTTCCCACCTGACTAAAATGAAATGATTCCATTTACAAAGATCACTCAGGTTAGAACACCAGTGTCACGCTGTCCTGTCACTAACTGTGCTGGGTAAGCAGATTCACCCGAACTGACATCAACTATTGTTGGACCTGTGTGTAAAGAGTGTATGGATACACAAACACACACACTCAACATTTGTTTGTTTCAACAGGGCAGAATCAATCAGAGTATCCAGAGGAGGGGGGTTAGAAGGAGGCTGTCAGTGTTGGTATGGGGGCAGATTTTTTTTTATGGTGACCCATGAACTCAATGAACTCGATGAACATATCACTGACAGAGCAAAGCAAAGTCATTTGACATCTGACGATGAAGGACACACAGGAGGAAACGTGTGTGGGCACACGCAAGCACAAAAACGCACCAGCCAATCAGGTTTTCCCTCCCTGGGCGGCTAGATGCAGGGGCGGAGAGCTAAAAACTGCCGAAAAATTGTAGGCAGGAACATAAAGGTCTATAGTACCGTTTCTCAAATAACACGCATACACACTCAGCTGTACCATTACTGAATGCCCATTTATACACACACAGGCTTCTAAAGAACTCATTTCTGTCGAAATGGTATTGTAGCATAAGTTAAATTAGATGGACAATGCCAGCTGATCGCAAAATAGTAGCCTGTGAAACAAGCAACGCAAAATGAAAATTATTGTTCGTTATACCTTTCTCTGTGCGAAGTCTTTTGAAGGAATCGGTCTTGGAGAGGCCGGGGTCTGAGATGACCTTTGACCCCAGTTTGACCATTAGGTCAATGGAGCGGTATCCCTGAGGAAGTTTACGCTCGTACAGTAGCGTCAGCAGCTGGGCCAAGGTCATCTCCGGGGGCAACGGCTGACCTGGAATGAAACAGTTCAAAGTTTGATTTGAGTCGTGTTGAAAGGAAAGAAACTTTGTTATTGACATTCATGAGACTCTGTGCGTCTCTGAATAAATGCAGTGAGGTGAAGGGGCAGCCAGACAGAAGCAGACAGTGATGTGACCTCTACACACATCTTAATCTGTATGGAGGTGCGTGGGATGAAAGATGAGATAAAACACAGAGGGAATGAAATGGCTGAGAGGCCTGGACAAAATACAAGAGAGTGATGGAGAGAGAGAGACTGTGTTTGTACCCGGCAGTAGTTTGTGACAGAGGTGGAAGACAGGCACGCTGATGGTTTTGGCAGACGGATCGACTCCCGAGGAAGCTACCAGCTTGTCACTGAGGACACGCCCTCGTCGAGAAGGAGGACGAGGGGGGGTGGACAAGGCCCTTTTTGACTGAGACTTGAGACCTGAGAGAAACAAAGTATTCAGCGATGGACTGTAGTAAGTTGTTGCTGTTATGACAGTTGTAAGGGGTTGTTTAGCACATTGTTATGTGGTTGCTAAGGTGTTTTGATTGGTTGCTAGGTGACTGGATAACCCCCCCCTCAGGCATTTGATGTTCAAGCTCCTCCCCTCACAAACAGGATTTTTATGCCAGTTTCACAGTGTCCCAATTAAAAACTTTAAGTTACAATCCACAATATTGTAGTACAAGTTTATTGCACATGGACAAGGCGTGGCAGTACCTGAGGCAACAACAACACTGTAGTTGTCCTGGAAACCATTATCAGCCTTCATCTTTTCTTTCTCCTCATGGTTTTTCTTCTCTTTATCCTCCTTCTGTTCATTGATCAGTTTGGCCGTGATGCTGGGTGTATCTGAAAGGTTAAAATGTAAAATTCAGTAAATATTATTCCATAGTGCTGTTGGTCTACAGGCATAAAAAAGTAAACTGCCCTTTAGAGACACATGTGAATCGATGCACAAGTCAGCTTAACTAATAATCTGAATTATTGATGGCAGAGATATAATATGCCTGCAAAGATACACCATCCATAACAAATAAGTCTATGTCCTGCGAGAGCCTTCCATCAGTGGAAGCGTGACGTTAGCATGAGAACGACGCTGTGGTGGGCCTTCTGGGATTACACACATCCTGCGAGTCTCTGCATCGTCTAAGCGGCTGAAGACTATATCCACCACACTCAAGGTCTCAGGAGACAAGTCATTCATCATGCACACGCACATGCATGCTGATGGTGTACCACACGGCTGTTTAAGCCCTACATGCTTTGTGCACCAGACCTTGAGAGTCAGCCGCAGAAGCTAAACCTAATGCATCTAATAGACCACTGCTTGTGTGTGTGTATGTGTGTGTGTGTGTGTGTGTGTGTGTAAAAATCCTGCATTCTGGCCTAAATGGGGGGTAGATAATGTGTGGATTTATCCATGCAACTACATAGACATTGTGTGAATGATTCTTGTAGACTGTGGCTCTGTTCCAAAATCTAGTGAACTATTTACATAGAGGTTGTATAGTCAATATCTTCCTACCTGAGACACGGTCCAGTACTTCAGACAGTGTGGTTGAGATGGGCAGATGCAGTTTGCGGAACTTATGACCCGCTCCGTACATGGGGTGCTGGATCACATGACTGGTGGCATTAATCCGCCCTTTATACAGCTGAACGCAACAGAGAAAGACAAGAGGTGAGGTCACGTTCAGCCTGTGCATGTATCTATTATTCTGTCACATACAGGAGTATATGGAGTGTTTTTTTTAGGAAACAGCTTTAAGATATTCTTGAAATCTTCTATTTTTGAACAAGACTAACTTGTACAGGCACAATCATGCTGTTTTAAGTTTAAACTACTAATGCTGATCAAAGTTGAGTGATTTTCTTTCACTACAAAAAAAATTCTCTTTGGATCTCTTTGGAAACATAAAACTGCAGGTTACTTTACGCACTTTTCATTGCAATTGTTGAGGTCAAATGAAGCCAAACTGACATTTTCCAAGAAATTAGACAATAAATCATTATTATAAGCTGGTCTGTCATGCACTTGCTCAATAATTCATTTTTGTTCATTTTTAGCCCAATAAAGTTACAAATTGCAGCTTTAAACACAGCTATGGTGGTCTTTTGCTTAACATTTGGCGCAACTGAAAAAACAACTAACTTGACAGGAGCTGAACTATTTGTGAATAAAGGCCTTTGAAAGTCCTGTTGTTGTTAAAATAAAAAGCGGATCAATATATCACAGCACATACAAAAAAAATCCTAATGTGTTTTCCTGAAGATTTCCACCTGCTGTTGTTGACCCAAGCGGTTCAGACACCAGACGTCTCATTCCACTTAAAGGTGGAGCTAAAGGTGCATCCAAGGGGATAAAAGAAGGCCCTGCCTTTGAGAGGACGCACTGGATGGCACGGCCCTCCAACTGGATGTAATTGTAAACATTAAATTTTAAGAGCTCTTCTGTCTGGTCTCTCCGTAAAAGCTGCATGATTAATCCGAGTTGAAACGCACATCGTCCCGCTGTAATTTACTGGAGAAATGACCTGCGGAATGACTCGCCGGCTAAAAAAAGACAGCTTACGTCTTTACGATTTGGCCTTGTTCCGGTTTGGCAGGCTGAGGACAGCCATAACTCTATATGTCATCTAAGGGATAAGCTGTGTCTGTCCTCCAACATTCTGACTATGTTAAAGAGGAAGAATGAGCTTTCTGCTACTAGTGGCACTAAACAAAACTGTAAAAGTAATGATGGTTTTCTAAACAGGTCGCCCAAGCGCTTATACCATCCACTGTGCAAGGCCCTCAGGTGATACTGCTTAATCAAACAGGTAGCCCCGCCTTAAACTCACACAAAAACATGTGATCATTTAAATACATTTAAGCAGCCTTAGTACCTTAGTAGATCTAATATTTAGACTTAAATCCGCCTTACATGTAACAATGCTTCAATTAAAATAGACAATCTTAGCACTTCATCTGTGTGGATGCATGTTGACTCCAGGGTGACTGACACCAATTTGAGGTTAACCCCGCCCCCTGGTGGCTGCCTACAGCACGAACAGACTGCATTTGCTCTGAGGCTGGAGGTTTAAATCCTTCTGAGATGATGTAAAGGTCAGGGTCATTTTCCTTGTAAGTGAAAAAGATCTTCTGAGCTTTACAGCAACAGTCATAACTCATTTAACAGACTAACCAAGCAGAATAACTTTATAGAAATGTAAAGATGGATTGTTAGAGCGTGTGTGTGTGTGGGTTTGAATATGTGGTTCACGAGGACATAAATGTGTACAATGACAGGTATAACAATGTAAAGATGGTTTGTGGAGAAACTTCCTGTGTCCTCATAAACCAAATGGCTTAAAAAAATATATTAAATGGAGATTGTTTGTGTTAAAAATGCCAAATGTTTTCCAAATGATTGTTAGATTTAGGGGTAGGGTGGGAATTAAGGGATAGAACATAACAATTACATCTATGGAGAGTCCTCATAAACCACATATTCCAATGTGTGTGTGTGTGTGAGAACATACAGGGCAGGGAGACTGGAGGAAGACAGTAACTTTCTCATCCTCAAGCATGAGTTGTAGGAAGAGTCGACGTATAAATCCAGAGATGTTCCCTGAGACCGGAACGTTCCCTCTCTGAGGAGCTGACTGGAACAGCTCACACAGAACCTTTAAAACCACAAAGAAAATTTTGGTTTACTTTAAAGTGTACAAAACTCAAAGTAACAATTCCAGCAAACTGTTTGTTCAAAGCAAAGAGGTATTTTTTGTAGAAGTTTTAAATTTTAAATATTTTAATAATACCATGAAAAATCTTTTGTGAAAAAAAATAAGCAGGCATGTTTTTAATTAAAGTTTGATACATAAATAACCATACTGGCCAAAATTACTTCATCCCCAGTTTTTTTGACCACAAATAATATAATAGTGAAACAAACTGAAGCACCCCAGACACTCTGTACCTGTGCCATAAGCCTCTGGTTGTTTGGATGGCAGGAGATGCACTGTAGGAAGAAAGCCACTGTTGCATTCTCAATGGCTGTCCTCTGCTGTGTGGTTAGTCCACTGCTGCGATTGGTCGACGCCAGCGAGTACGATGCCCCTGAGGTGTGAGGCGGGCCACTGGCGTGTGAGGTGCTAGCCGACGCCCCAGTACTGTTGCTGCTGGAGTTAGACGCCCCGCTGGCACTAGAATGGCAGAGAAGAAACAACAGTGCCGTCCAAAGGGGGTTCACCTCCGGCCCACCCAGCCAGTCCTTCATGGTGTGACTGTTTCCCACTTCTGTTAGAAATCTCAACACAGGGGCTGCCAGCTCGGGAGAAAGCGGCGGCCGGTTGGTTGACAATGGCTGGTTGTGCACGTGTGGGCGCCTCTCGGCTTGGGCGGAGAATCCCGAAGGCAAGGGAAGGTCGGCGTTAATCAGAAGGTTACAGCAAAGGTCGGCCAAGCTACGCACCAGCAGGGAGGGGAGACCGGAGTCCAAGAGCTGCTGAATGGCGCTGGGCGACTGGGACGCAGCTGCCAGGGTCACCAGCTGGCTTTCGGAGAGAGAGATGGGCACGGTTATGGGAGTACGGGCATGTTTGGAATCGTCTGTGAGAGAGGCGGCGCTGTTTAAATCGTGCTGCTTTTTCCCATCGTCTGTCATAGCCATGCGACGCTGAGCATTTGTTTGGGCAGCAGGTGGCGCCACAATGCCCATCCAGGACATGAGCAGAGAGAAGTAGCTGGGGTGAATGTGGCACATGGAGCAGAGCAGACTGTCCACAGCCTTCTTTAAAACCATGTTAGAGGGCAAAGACATGGACCAGTTGTACAACAATCTGTGTGAGATGGAGAAAAAGAGGTAACAACATTTGCACAGCTCTCAAAATAACAGCTCAGATGCACCTAAAAACAAACGTGGCTAAACTGATTTTTTAGTGTCAAGGAATAGTTCAACCAAACTTGAAAATTCTGCATGAGGAACAGACCAAAATCTAAGTTACAATTTCTCAATTGGTGTTCCGCTGAACAAAAATGGTCATACAGGCTTGAAAGAGATTTTTATGGAAGTTTTTTATTTGAGTGAACTGTTTCATTAGGCTGATGGTGGTTTATTTGCTCAAAGTAGAAGTTTAAGGCTGTTTTACTGTTTCAGTATTTACACCTGAAGAGAAGCATACATTATGAAAGACTGGAGAAAAGAAAGAGTGAAATATGTTCTCTTAACCACTCCCAATGGGGGACATCAGAACACACCTCAGGCATAAACACACACTCATTCAAAAGTCTTACTGCTTAAAAGAAGAACATTTTGTACTGCAAGACTGCTGTGTGTGTGTTCATCTGACTCACTCAAACAGCTCTCTGTTGAGCAGCCCGGGCAGGTCGTAGTCCACGGGCAGCTCGTAACTGTGCCATAAGATGGAGGACACGCAGTGCAGGTGTGAAGGGGACGGCATGAGCAGACCGTACTCTCTTGAGGGTGGAGCGCTCGGACCCGCATATCCCGATGGAGAACTCTGCTTCAGGCCAGCCACACGGGAAGAGTCATACACCCACTGCAGGAGAGCCTGGATTCTACAACATACATTCAACCAACCAACAGCATCAAAGTCACAGGTGTGTGTGTGTAAGTATCTGCACAGATATGACACAGATTAGGGAACAAATATTGGGGCTAAAGAATGTTACCCTTCCAGTACATGTGCAGGTTGTGCTTATATGATCTTGTGTCATTTAAAGGCATTTAAAGGCAGGGTAGGAGATTTTTTCCAAAAACATTTTTTGTTATTCTGGTTGAAAGCCTCTTCCCATTCTGATAGCAATCACTAAGTACATAATCACTATAAATACATTTATACTGCAGCTTCGTAAGTTCTTTGAGAAAGCACTGACCTGTCTTTGGTGCCGGGGTCTTGAGTGGTGCCCAGCTGGTAGAGGATGTCTATAGTCGAGTCTGATGAAAGACCATTTAACCTTCCAAAGAGCAGCGGACTGTTCAGATCTACAATAAAAAACACCACCATCAATCAGGAGATCACAAAAAAATTGACCAATCAAATCAAAAGGAACTGGACCAATCATATCTAGAGGTTCCTAATTTGTAAAGAAATGAGTGACGTAAGAGTGGGCGGATCCTTACTGGCCAGGTCAGTGCCGGATGCAGCGCAGTTGCGCAGCAGGATGTCAATGAGTTTGAGGCCTATGCGTGTGGACTGCAGGCCGATCTTCACCAGCACTGCCTCGATGTTGGGCGAGTGCATTCCGCAGTACGGCGACATGAGGAGGGCGGCGCATGTCTGCAGCAGATTCGCTGTGGGAGCAGCAGCGCTGGCCATCATGGCCTCCAGATCAGACACGTGAGTCAGGCAATGGTGCAACAACCGCAACCAACCGATGCTAAAAGAGAGAGAGACAGAACATCAATAAGTCTGTGTACGTCTAACTTTAAGTAGTTTTACAATTTACATACAATTTACTCCCCAAACCAAATATGGTTTCTCCTACACATAATTCTAAAATACCAATAAACTGTTCAATAGCATATACATAAACACAGAAAAAACTCTTTAATGCAGTTAACGGTGAGCTTATGACAATCATGCTCATTAACACAAGCAATTCAGTACCTGGTTTTGGAGACCTGGTCTTCAGAGGGCAGGAAGGGATTGTTAACTGTAGCTGAGGAAGTGTTGCCAAAAGCAGTGAGGCCCAGTAGTTTAATCTGCGACAGGCCAAGCGTGCTGGCGTCCCGCGGCCGGTGCAGCCTCAGACACACGGCAGATGCCACCTCTGCCTTCACCAGCTGGAACTTGATGTAGGTGAGGCCACTGGTGATGACTGGGGTCGAGAGAGGGAGCATGTTCACACCATCTGCACTGATCTCCACAGACACTGAGGACGGGCATGCTGGGAAGAGAACGGTGAGGAGAAAGAGAGATAACCCCTTAGTATTACAGAAAAAAAATACACACTTCTGCTAGTGCTACAGCTGTGGGAATTTGGACCAATGAGATTTCAAGCGTGACTGGGGCTACCCAGCTCAACACGATCAAAACACACTTACTGGCGAGAGATGCCAGGTGTGGCTGTATGTGAATCTCTTTGAGCAGAACAGCAGCTGGCAGGTGGATGGTGAGGTCACACCAGGCCTCCTCAGGAAGGAAGATGTAGGACCAGGCTGCAGAACGGGCCCGTCGATGTGGGGGCGTGGCCTGCAGAAGCACTTCGGCTGGCTGAGCTGTAGGACTGCTGGAGGTGATGTTGCCTGCAGAGGTCCAAAAACAGCTTTCAAGCCGACAACCAGACAAATATGACACTGTCATATGCAAAAAAAACAGATTTATGACTCTCAATATGTGTCTGCTATACCAAGAGGGGCAAAGTTGTGCAGCCCCTCTGCGTTGTCTGGTTCTGAGGTGAGCACCCGTGATTTCAGACTGCCATCTGCTGCTTTTCCAGGTCCAGAGTCCAGGAACTTCATGATGGTGGACACCATACTACGGGCGGTGTTTACGATGGCTCGGGTGCTGGTGACCATGTTATTACAGATGAGCTGCACACCACCTGAACACAATATGAACATTAAAATCTAAAATTATAAAGACCAAATCTGCGATATAGACCCCAAGTGAACTGTTCCAACGCTTTGACTGCGGGTGTTTGCGTACCCATGTCATGGAAAGCTTTCAGGGCCTCGCTGGTGTCAAGAACTCTCAGAATGAACCACAATAAAGGCTCGGACAGCTGACATGTTGACAAAGAGCCCTGCAGAATCAACACGAAAACTCATTAGAGGAACATAATAATCCATCATAGCATTCATGACTTATTTTCTGCCTATTTATATTGCTTGTTTTGATTGAATGAATGTGACATTACATGTGTGAAACAAGATTGTATTCCTCATGAATCCTCATGAATACTTGTGAGCATTTTAACTTTCCTGGACTTGAACAAACTGCTCTTAGGACGCAGTGTCCTAAACTCAATTCAATTCTTATCTTCAGCACATGACCCTCACTGTCTCATAATGAGTGTGTGAAACAGAAGCAGTCTTACCTGTCGGCCCATGTACCCACATGCCATGTAGGTGAGTATGGGCTGCAGCATGACCTGGACTGATGTGGCTCTTTTACTCAGAGTGGTCAGGATGGTGAAGAGACCGTCGCCTACTGAGATGGCATCCAATCCACCATGAAAGTTCTCATGTTTGGTTAGATGGAGCCCACTAGCACCTAATTGAAACAGAAAGAGAATACATTACCAAATGAAGGAATCCATGAAACTGCATATTTATTTATATACATCACTTATACGTAACTACTTATAATGTATTAGACTATGTGCATAAAAAGAAAAGGCTGCTAAAATATGTTCCTCTTAATGGCAAAACTTACATTAACATTGAATTTATGCTTTTGGCACATGCTTTAATCCATAATGACTCATGCATTCAAGCTATTCACTGTATCAGTACATGCAATCCTTGGGAATCGAACCCATGACCTACTGTAGCTACAGGAAAACTCAGAATAAAAATAATGTGTGTTTTATTTACCGATAATCATAGCCATGGCACTGCTGTTGCACTGTCCCAGAGCAGACAAGATCTGACTCATTATCTGCTGATTGGCCAAAACCAAGTCTGCCACGCCCGCTGCCGGTCCCTGATGCTGCGCCGCCCCTGCAGCCCCACCCTCTTTGCTTCCAAACACCTTCTCTTCATCTGAGACACTATCAGTGCCTCCACTTGCTGGGGGCAATCTCCCACTGAACTCTCGATCGCCCGACAGGGGCAGCATCACCAGGGCATTCACCAGCTTCAGGAGATCAAACATCAGCTGGTCGCGCGTGGTCTCGCCACAAACAGCTTTGGCATCTCCAGGACGAATAATATTGGCAAAAAGGCCCCCGAAACAAGCACGGGCTCCTACAGAGCTGTCCAAACCGCTGCGTGACACCACCTTTTCTGAACATGTGATGTAGTGGTGAACCAGGAAAGTGATGGACTCGATGACGGCCAAGATGGTGGTCACAGAAACCACCTCAAAGTTTTGTTCCAGGGTGAATTCTAAAAGTTTCACCTGGGCATCTAATGGACCCTGACCGGACTGAAAAGGCCCTCTACGGAAAGAGAAGAGGGTATAAAGTTTAATCGTTCTCATGTCAAAATACATAAAAAGATGAATTCAATGATCCAGATGTTGTTGATATTCTCAGAACAGTTTTGCTGCTCAACTGTTTTTCAAATCACTACAAATTAATGACAAACATTTGTTTGATTGCTAAATAAATCATGTACCTCTCTGTGGACAAGATGTGCAACAGCTTGAGCAGAAATTCGCTGAACATCTGGGGACATGTGGAGGACAGGTGCACCTGCAACCTGGTTAGGAACTCCTGCAAGGCTTGTGTGGCAGTGGGGCCGACCTGAAAAACAAGACATGAGAGAGAAGAGAAAGAGTGTGAGAGGATAACAGATGAGGACAGAGAGTGTATTAACAAAAGTTTTCCAAGAACAAAATTCCAACACGTCTTTCATGAGGCAGAGATGATACCTGTGAGCTGTGCTGACTGGTACCATGTGGGTTTCCTCCAGACAAGAAGCGTACAAGCACATGCACAAGTGTGGGGTCAGACACCATCTGCTGGGCCGTGCTTTCCTGCACACCCAATCCACTACTGGAGGCTACGGATAAAACACACATACACACACACGGTGGTCGTCAAAAGCATAGGTAAAAAAGTGGGTCACCAGACTGTTTGCTTTTATAATCAGGCCACAAAGGGGTGACATATTTAGATCTGCTGAGCTGGTAGAATTTATTTAGAGAAAACCCAACACTGGTGCACACACAAACAGAAAGAGAAACTTACCACTGGCGGGCATGTTGGTCATTAGGGTGAGACTGTGCAGGACGAGACACCATGTTCTCAGAGACGTGTTTGGGTACCAGGCCAGCACTGAGAGGAAGCTGCTGATAGAGGCTGACAGGAAAATGGTCACAGTCATTACAAATGCACATGGGTCTAATAAGCTGACCAATCAATGTCCATATTCCAAAGCAGACCACAGAGGAACAGAAAATATGATTGGTCAGAGTATTTGTGATGCTGCAAATTCTGCAGTTTTACAGACATTTCTAAAATTCAGTTTTCACTTTATCATTTTACGTTACTGATTGTAGATTAATGAGAAAAAAAACCTTAAACGATTGCAATATCAGGCAACATAGCAAAACTGAAGAGGGTCTGAATTCTTTCTGAATGCACTGTATATTAAAAAAAGAGAAAGCAATGTCAATGTTTCACCTTGGTTAAGTGGAATTGTGGGTATTCTACTGGCGTTGAAGAGAAAGATGTCTGAGCCATTCTCTTCTGATCCCCCAGAGCCAGAACTCAAACTCAGAGTCAACCACAGCTGCAGCAAAGACTCCAACTGAAGAGAGAGAGAGAGAGGGATGATGAGAACAGAAGAGAGAAATATTGTTTTCTGTGCCAGATGGTATTTGAGTTGAAAGTCATTTCAGATTAATTCTTGTGAATGCAGGTGATCAAAAACAAATGTGCATGTACCTGAACATGGTGGACTTGCAGTAATGAGAAGAGTTTGTTGAAACAGGTGCTTAACATGGGGATGGAAGAGGGCTGTACCATCAGAGCACTGCTGGGGGGAGAGCTGTGGAACCCCCCACGCAAGAGAGAATCGTCTGTTCCATTTGCAGACTGAGCCACTGAGAAACAGAGAGAGAACAAGGGAAAGAAATATATAGAAACATGAAATGAAGAGAACATACTAGCTTTCTGAAGTTTAATTTTTAACTTTGGCTTTTGTTTGTACCTGAAGGGGATGTGGATGTTAATGCCTGCAGTATGGCATCAGCCTCCAGTGTGGCCATCATCTTCAACATAAGCTCTGCCTGCTGTTCTAATCCAACCTCCAGCCGGGCGTCCAGAGCTGTGGTAGATATTCAAGCATTTCACACTTCAACTTCATCATTTCTTTTATTGTAATGCTTCATTTTCAGATGTTTCTCACCTTGAGACACAGATACTGAGAGGCTCTGAGATCCAGGTTTCTCAGCCACAGCAGCTGCAGGGGGTTTGGACACAGGTATGCCCATGCCCCCTGTGTAGGGGTTGTAACTGTAAGAACCGTAGTCAGCACCCCAGTAATCATACCAGGTACTGCTGATGGGCTGCAAGAGAGAACAGAAAACAGAAAAACAACAACAACAAAAAACTCAGACACTTGTCTCTGAGAAAAGAACTAAAAACATATGCGACCAAAAAA
>JAZGTK010003731.1:0-26494 GCA_036877625.1 Ambastaia sidthimunki
GGCCATCAGCCAATAAGATCGCAGATGTCTCATTGGCTTGGTCTCATTTACCTCCTCATAAGGACCCATCTCCAGACGCTTTAGGACTTCTTGAGTGTGCTGCTCGAAGATGTCTAGATGGGAGGGAGTTTTGAGGGAATGAGGGTGATGATGATGACGCTGGTGGTCACGAAGGCGTCTTTTGTTCCTGCGTGAGTGAGACGTTTTCTCGTGCGACGACCTTGTGGATGGACATGCGGCGCTTCCCTGAGATTTCATTGGCTTATTTCCGCAGTTCCCATTCTGATACTCCTTTATTTAAAAACAGCATTATGAGCACCAGTAAACAACTAATAACAGTGAATAAACTATATTTTTATTATGAAAATAACATCTATTTCTTTAAAGCTCATTACTCCATTTTATTACGGATGTTAAAATCAAATTAAGCCAAATCGACTACATTCCTGGGAAATTGAAAATGTTAAAAAACAGATTGCAGCTTAAACAAAAAAAAAGAAATAGCTTAATTTCTAGAAACATTCATTAGTAGGTGTTTTGTGTCTAAATAGACTCATTCTTTAAGACCTCATGAACCGGTTTAGACGAAAGCACATTTCTTTTTATGATGAAAGCTACTTTGAATAATCGCATGGGCAAAATAAAGATAAATGTAAAATAAATCTGAGCTCAAAGCTAACAGATGTGCACAAAAATGCCATTTAGATTTCATGGGGTTTGTACTGCACATTTAAATTACTAGGCAGTGCAGAAAATCTCACACTTCAGCTTCAATTTAAATGCGCAAATGTGACTAATCTTTTATAAGCGAGTGCAGTTCAGTGTGTTGTAAGCAGCCAGGCTTACCTCAAGGTAGTGAATTTCCTTGGTGAGCATTTTAATGAGATGGTTGGGCCTGATATGGTCCGGGACCTCACTGGCTGGTTCTGTGACCTGGGGAAGACGAGCACACGGCCAACAATGAAGGATTTGTGCCAGTGAACACAAACCTCAGGTTCCCACCCGTACCAGTGACATCAGATATCAAGCCCCCCGAGATTCCCCCACCCTCATTCATCCATCAGGGGATTACAATGGTGGTTTTAGACCGAGCTTAATTTCAGGTCTTCATTTAAGGTCTAGTTTAAATATGTAAAAGTCTAAGCTTATCTGGAGATTAAGCTTAAAATGGTCTAACAAATGCCTCCATTTGATGTTTTAATAGCCAAGCCAGACTTACAGACTAGTTTCTTGGATTCTCCAGAAGAAACTGAGATTTTCCTTTTTTGGAAATTGAAATTGTTACAATTCATGAAATCTTTTATGTCCATAGCATATATGGTGCAGGATGATGGCAAGTTTAATACTTGAAGTTTGTTCAAATCACTGACCCAAGTAGGAGTCTGTCATAGTGTCATGTACGCCTTAGCCATCACAACTAATAATAAATATTAGAGTTTCTAGTCTGTTTCTCTCACCTCTCTCTTTAGCCAGTTCCTTAGTGCAGTAATCAAAGCTTTCACTCCCTTGATCAGATAGTCTGGAGGCAGGCAGTTATCTTCTCGAGACTCTGATAACAGACGATAAACAGCAGATAAGAAGGACATCAGGGAACAGAGAGGGAGCACAACACTGATCAGATGTCCTTTATTGACATGCCGAGTGATTTAGCATGACGTACCTTTCAGAGTCTCCAGGAGATTCTTGGCTACATACCAGCAGATGGCCTCAAAGTAAGGAAACTTAAAGAGGTCTGGAGTCTTCAGACGTCGCTCCATTTCATAACACCTAAAATGAGGACAGAATAAGTTACACTTTGTCCAAAATACAGTTCCTGCATTCGTGGAAGATGTTCTGTCATGAATACACTTAAAGTTCCAACAGAACCAAAACAGCTTGTTCCCAAAGGAGAATCTTTTTATACCACACAAAGAACATTTTATTCTCCGCTTATTCTTTGTACTGTCATTTCAAAGAACATAGAAACCAATCCATTGTTCTGAAGAACCAACTGTTTAAATGTAACATCAAGAGCTTTTTGAACCTCTAAAGACCTATAACTCAAGAACCCCAGACAATGATAAGACAAGGGTTCTTGCCATAACCATCGTCTAAAGGTCTAAGCTTGTCTATATGGCGAACCTCAATGTAGCTTGTGGAACTTAAAAGGATAAAATTAACACTGAAGACTAAAAGAACATGCTTACTCACCTGAGCTGCATGCCAATGTTGAGGTTGTGAAGGAAGTTCCCACCAAAAGCCATGCAATCCTGAGAGGTGAGAACTGCATGGATCCATCCTGCAAGGTCAAGAACTTGTCAACAGCTGATAGCCAGATGGTGACAAACACATGCGTACACGAACATCTGGACCAAACTGACAGCAAGTCATTCCCATTGAATTCGTGACTCTGGCTTTACCAACCCACTACAGAAACACTTGGAACATCATCTCAAAGCTTCAGGCCTTGCAAACAATGCAATCAAAACCAGAGTGAGTATAAATGCAACACTAAGATCCATAATTTCGTCCATACTGACATAAGGCTTTAAACATAAGGGCTGCTAGAAGTTTTCATGCATCTTTATATTGGGTAAGTGTGTAGAGACTAGCTTGTCAACTACCTCCATAACTTCCTGCCTCCGCTTGAACATATATACCACATGCCCAAGACGTGTGGAAATGCATAACTACACATTGAGAGGAAAAGAACTGGCAGTGAGGAATTTTTACACTGTAGGTTTTGAAGGTCCCGCTCACAGCAGGAGAATGAGCACAATCCCACGGTCTTAAACTGATCTGCTAGTGTGATCAACAGACCACCCCACCACATTCAGCTGTGAACCAGATCCATTTAGGACCACGTGTTCTTCTCATTATGATTCATAAAATATGAAAATCATAAAACTTTAACTATCAAGAGTCATTGAACCAACGATCATACGCCAATTAATTAGCTTACAAGGCAAAATGTGATCAAAGTCATAATGTCTGGTCACATTAAAAACCAGAGAGCTTCATTAATGGACCAATGACTGCAGAAGACATTACTAAGATTCATGTGGCTTTCAGGGTGGTGGAACAACGATCTGGTGGCTGAACCTGAATCGCAGAACACAAATCAGTCCCGGTTTTCCTGTGGAACCACCATTAAAAACAGCTGTTCACCAGTAAGTGCAAAACCAGTTTCATGATTCCTCAGTGATCTTTCTTCTCACAATGACTGCGTTGGTCGAACACACACAGCGCAATAAGGCCCTTAATTTCTGACAGAACCCGTGTTTCATAATACCTTAGCATTTTCAAAATTCAAAATTTTTAAGAATGCCCAAATTAGAAACCAAGAAAAAACCTGTTCTAATTTTAATTAATTTAATAGGTTAAAAGGCTAAAAGGAGCATTAACCTGTCGGGATCAGAAGCGTCGTTCCCTGTCGCACAACACACTTGTAGCACTTGTCGACTTTGTCACCAAAATACACTTCACTCTGATTGGGCGACGAGCTCCACTCTTCATATAGCGCAAGGTTGGCTGGGGTCGGCTTTATCAAATAGAAAATCTTCTCACCCTGTTGTCAAGAGACAAAGACGGTCATCTCAGTTGGAATATTTACACATTTACCAAACTGTTTTTGGAACAAATGTAACTGAGGAGAATAAAAGAGATAAACTGCGGTTGATGTTGTCTTACCCACAGGACGTGGTACCAGACGGACGTGCCACCGAAATCAATATGGAAGTCAGTATAGCTGTCCTTCACACTCATCAAACAGTACTTCTGCACAAAGGGCTTGGGGAAGTACGAGTCATCAGGCCAGTAGTTCTCCACCCAAGACATCTTCTGGGCGATATCGGGAACTGTCACCAGCTCTGACATCCTGAGGGCAAGAAAAAGCGTTTGAAGTCATAAAAGCGACCTCAAATGTTCTACAATTCCACCTCCCACAAACCGCCTTTGTGCTAATGTTAGCAATTATTAAGTACTTCAACAATACTCACTTGGTGTCTGAGAACTCCAGGCTGATGACGTTTAACACTTTCGGCCGGTGAGAGCTGTAGTAATACTTCACGAATGTGCTCAGTTTCATCTTGCTGTCCGCTTGCCTGGCCACATCGATGACGTCTATCACTTTGTCGCCTCCTGTGAGCAGAGACAGCAATTTCTGTGAGGTGCGTGTCAAAAAACACATCGGTTAGGAGAATGCTAGCATTATGTCTTACAAACTCCACAGGGATAAACTACAACGGGTGTCAACAACATTAAAGCTGCAATTGATAACTGCCTAAAAATTGCGATGAGGCGTGTGAAAAAGATGGTGGACAGAGGAAAGAGATATTAAGTATACAGAGTACTTATTTCATTCAATACCACAAAGTATCGATAAAACAAAGAGCAACTTGTTTTTTGGAACAGAGCTTTGTTCTGAAAAAGAAAGCACTTAGCTTTTCCATCTCTACACTGGTGTCACAATGAAAGACTGGTTTTCATTTGATCTTTCTTAACAATAAATTGGCAGACATTCCTGATTTCACTATAAATTCACTGGCAGCGGAAACACAACTGGCCGGCGGCGAATAAAACTGCACAAAGCTGCTGGGAAAAACCTCAAAGACAATAAGGACAGCTGGTTCTTGTGTAAACAAACAGCACCCTAGTGTACTAGAGACGAGCTCATCCAGCCAAAAGACCATAAAAAGGTCTTTAACTGCTATTAGGGGATCAGATACATTATAGTGAGTTGCAGCAAAGCCAGTAAAACGTATTTTGCCGTTATGCATCCAAACACACATGGGGAAATATACAACCTCTGGGTTTGAATTGAACTATATTATTTTGACTGCAAGTGCCAAGCTCATAATACTTGTTTATATATGCATAAACCATATTATGCCACTAATGAATCTTTTCATATAGTAGTAACATACATTTTAAAAGACCCAGAGACATAAACGTCTTATGATCTCAGGCTGAATGCAAAAGGCTGCGATTTCAAAAGCATGTTCCCATAGTGCCGGACAAAAGCAGCTTTCACAAAAGCAGGTGGAGACTGCGTTTCATTATTACAAGCAAATGGCAAATGTGGAAAAACCACTGCGTTTCATTTTGCTGGCTGAGGGGCGCACTGAAGTAACTGAATTAGCCGGGCAGCTCGTCTGCGGTTAGCAGTCAGAAATGCGTTTAGGATGCGAAGATGGCGCTTTTAATGCGGCCCACAGACGTAACGTCACCATCGTACATTTTGTGGAATTGCTTAATGAGCGGTTCACCTAAAGATTTTTACTGAAACGCGAATGGTTTTCCAACGATCCATGAACTTTTGACCCTAAAAAGTAGCGTGCATTTATAATGCAATACTGTGCATGCTAAACTGGGACATTTCCAGTAAATCTTGTTGAATTGCATACAGGCCGGAAAATGCAGGAAACAAATAATGTGTTAACAGAAGGAGATGTCATACATGCATTACTGTATTTGCTGTAATGTCACACTCGCTGCTTAAAAAGGTGTTGATCAAATAAACAAACATTTCACCTGATTCCATGTCACGTATTGCGACGCATCATTCTGGCAGCGAAACAAAACGTCGTTTGGCATAAGAATGTGAGCATGCACAAATATCAACGATCAGCATTTTGCAACATCATTTGCAATGCGTGTTCTTGTGTTTGCAGAAAAGCAAAAAGCTGACACCTCAAATCTTTTACAGTACATTGGTGGTAATGTACAGTTAGTTACTAGTCAGACAGCAGTCACGCAGTTACCAGAAGGTGTGGCCGAAACCTTTTGTCACCCTCCTGTAGGTGCAATATAATCACACCTCTATTCCCACCGGGACACAGGAAAATTTCCCGGAAGCCAAACAGAGCAGCTGATGGGTGTTAGTATCATGATATACCACCACAAACGTGAGAAGAGGTGGGCTGTAACCTTAACTTTAAAGACAGAGCACAGCATGGAAGAGATGAGTAAAATAACAGGCGTGTAATCGGACACTGTAAGGACCGGACTTTCAGCGAGATGAGTTTAGCCAGGCTGGTGTAAAGCACACCACATTTATCAGCACTCTTATTTCATTAGGGGTTGATTAATGTTAGCTAAAAGGTTAGACCCATTGAACTCGGTGGAGTCACCTTAGATTAACATCTGATCTTCGTAGCGACTGGACTGTAATTCAAACCCATTACATGGAGACGCCTCTTAATGGAATTAATATTTAAACTGGCGTGAGCGCTCACAGTATGAGTGAACATGGAGAACATTACCTAGAGGTGGCAGAACAGGGTACAGGATCTTAGCTGCTAACTGAAAGGATAAAGGTTCCAATTGCAGTTGCAACTGTTTTCTTGGGTAAGAGACATGAACTCATAATTACACATAATTAACAATTACATGGAATTCTCAGATTTCTGTGGAATCTGAACGGCAGTCATTCCTAAAGTTCCACGCATTCCGCACGCCTGCAAACATTCCAGGAAATACACTAAAAGTCTGGTGATGCCACGGACACAATAACTCAATTCCACTTTCCGTTCTTACCGACGTAGCGCTCTACATCCTTAACGGAGAAATCCGGTGGAGGTAAACGTAGACCGAGCTCTTCCATTTTGGGCACAGCGATGGGATAGCGGAAGCCGTGCCTCTCCAGATACCGCTGGGTGACCTGACTGCCATGCATGCGCTCCAAGATCTCATCCCCACTGCAGGATAAACGGCACGAAAAATGTAAGACATTATAAAAAAGATCAGAAGGACAACCAATCAAACGTGTTGTGTGGCATTATGGGCGGCACCAAGCATCGGTTTAATGCTTTGTCACTGTGTTATCCACAGCTTGGCACTCATACCTGGCGAAGGTCCTGGCCTGCAGCTCCCGCACAAACACGGATGTCCCAGCCTGCACCGGTTTACTGCCGTCGTCTGGCTCAGTGTAATCGTGTCTGTGCCAGTTATTTCGCTTTTTCACTGTAAAATCAGGAAGAGAGTTTAATACGTCTGGCCTCAGAACAATACCACAGTCATTACCAGACCACCACAGCACTACAGCGAATGATTCAAAAGCTGCTGTATTCCAGCTCTGCTTGTGGACTGCGGCAGATACTTCCAGAATCCATTTAAACAAGACATTCATTCAGTTTCTGTCTCCATCTGACAATCACACGGTTTAATAAACAGAATAACGAAATTCCCCAAAGGAAATGGAAAATCTGATGAAATAAAATGCAGAATAATACATTTTACATTTGTGCATCTGGTTGATGTTCTTCAACTTACACAGAACCCACAGTGATCCAAAGTCACTTAGACAGAATCTGTGTTACATATTTGATTTTTATTTTGAGTGTAATGCACTGGAATTCGAACCCGTGACTTTGGTATTGTTGGTGCAAAGCTACAGGATTATTTAGGAAGTGATACGTACTCAAGGAGGGTCCATGAAGGATGTCACAGTTGGGACAGTGATAAACATCAATGTCCACTGCATAGTGCTCTTCAACCTCAACACAGCTGCAAGAAAACACAATGGAAACATGTAAAAACGTTTATAAACATTTAAACGCAGTAAATGAGTTTATTGTTCACTGTTTGGAGGGATAATTGCTTGGGTTAGCAGGACAACTTGCATCTGAAGTGTAGCTTTGCCTACAAGCGTCACACACATCTTATCGCATTTTTAGCCACACCCTCCAATTACCTCAAATGGCATGAAGTTTCACAGGAAGTCATGGTAAACGAGTTCCTGCCTTTGTTTAAAGATTCATTAGTCAGTCAGGTAATGAGCCCTTGTACACTGCTCTGGCTCAGACTGTGCTCCACGTTGCCAAGAAAAGCAATTTCCCCAACATGGTTCAAGTGTTACGTTACCCGTTAGTGTTCCAATAAACTCAGGCCTAAATTTGAGAACACTTGACTAGCTGAAGGTGGCCACAGGTTGACAACGCAACTTAACGAAACGATATGTAGCCCAACGTGGCTTTCAAACTGCAACAGAAAACAAATAACAACAAAAAAACTTAAACTCTCAGCCTGCATCCTCTTAGGAACTTAACAACCCTCAGCGCTCACCCTCTGGGAATTTGTAAAGCGTAACAATGTGCAAAGCCAGCTAACGCACATGGCATGTAAACGCAACACAACTTGATTGTGAAACATTCTGCTTCATGCTTGAAATCTGATCCTGGTGTGAGGCAAGACTCTCCTCCAGTGACCGATGAGTAACTCCAGACTGGGTCATCTATGGTCGATTAGGTCTAACCTCAGACGGGCCTGGCTAAACCAGGGCTCCAGATGTGAGGCTGGGCTTGGTTGAGCTCCAGGGCAGAAGACAGGAGGTGGAAGGGG
Source organism: Ambastaia sidthimunki (assembly GCA_036877625.1). NCBI lineage: Eukaryota > Metazoa > Chordata > Actinopteri > Cypriniformes > Botiidae > Ambastaia > Ambastaia sidthimunki. The sequence goes on from JAZGTK010003731.1 coordinate 8,320, forward strand.
GGAGGAGAGTGAGTTTGTGTTGGAACAGACTGTGGGAAACACTGAGGTTGGAGTGGCAGTGGTGGCGTCCACATCAAAGCTTTTATTAGCCCTCCCGCTGGGGAAAGCAGGTTTTAGCGTGCATGCATGCGAGGTACGAACGGTATGTTCAAGATGCCTGTCTTGGCAAGATAATAATCTAAACACACAATGTAAACAAACTAATATATTCAGATATGTCAATATGCAACATGTACATTAGATATTTAAGTAAACAAAACGACTTCCTGCTTAAAACTGATTGCTTCTAATAACTATATCAATAACAGAAATGTTTACATAATTTAGACAAACTACCCAACGGTTTTTGTTTTCAGTTTTATCAAGTGAAAAGAAAAAAGAAAAGCACCAGTCGGAAGTGCAACGCGCCAACATCTCATGGGAGCCAAAACAATCTGATCTAACTACCACTCTGAACACCAGCCAAGAACTTTTCCTTCTGTTCTCAGAGCTACAATTGTGATGGTGATGATTCAACCCAAAAAAACATTCCGGAAGTGACTCATGGATATCATTACATCACGCCGCCCGAGCTCTTGACCTACTGTGGGACGACACCGCCACTCTCTTCTGAAATCTGGGCAGAAGTGACTCCTACTCGCCCTGAGTAAGCTGTGCGGACAACTGCTGCGTCACTAAAAACAGACCCGACTCAGGAGATTCTCCGCCTGGATAATAAATGCTAGAACATTCATCTGCTGCCAAGAAAGATGGGTGGAAAGAACAGAAATGACTCTTGGGCCTGACTGAGTTCAGGCCAAAAATAAAAGCTTGTATAATGAGAGACTTGAGGATTACTACAGCAGCTAGAACATTTCAGCACATGAAGAGACTGATGCAACAGGCACAAAAATGATTAAGCTCAAAATTACTGGATGGTTTCAGCCATGTACCGTTATGAAATTTGGGGCTATGAATAAATGTTCCTTTGTTGAACCATGGACAGTAATTGTCCATAAATGTTTCTTATCGACCATAGAATGATACATTAGGAACCGTAAGGGAGTTAAACTGTTATGCAAAATACACTTCTAACCTTTTTAATGTAATTAATTTGAATTAAAATCCTCTCCTAGGAATGTAACTACCAGAGGCATGGTGTCTGTCTGCAATAAATTTTAATAAAAAGGCAGTTTTAACTAGAAATGCCTTTCAACACACAACATCAAAAACATTTTCAACACACAACAAACACTAAATAAGAAGAACAATATAAAAAGCTAGTAATGAGACACTATCACAAACTCGGTACTTGTTTAATTTAGGCCTGGAAATAAATGAATGCTAGTAAAAAGCTTCGAGTTTCATCATGCACATTTCCAAGCCAGTAACCATCATGCTGTCACAAATAAAACCCACGAAACCTCATGAGATTTTCCCTAAACCCCTCTTCATTCTCACACGGGCGGTTCAGCATGAAATATGATAACAGCATTATGATATTAGAAGCGCACGGCTTGTTTTGTTTCAGTATTACACTACACTTGTGATTTAAAATCTTACCACGCTGTTGCATGCAGTCACTGTCAAGGCTTACAATGTTGCACTGGTATTGCATGTTGTTTTGTGAAGGGGGTGGGGTGGGGGGGCTGAGTGTCATTACATCTGTCTGAATCTTTCTCCCCTGTGCTTTCAGTCCCTTGCGGAACGGGTGAAAAATAAGACGGCCGCAACAAAACACAACCGAATTTGACGCATCACGTGTCCAGACTTCAAGATTCTGAAGTGTGCCGTGCGACTGAACTTTCGAAATCCACAGTCGAGAAAAACGCTCAATAAAGCTCTTTAAATGTGAGAAGAACAAAACCATCCAAATTCCTCTGCCTAAAATTGTGACTGGCTTTAAAAATAACAACACAAAATCAGGCCCTTGGGCTCTGTTCCACCAATATCATAAATCTCTCTATGGGTTGCCTGTGTCTGGCAGGCAGAGCCTTTAAGCCCTAAAAATATGTTGGGATTTGGCCTCAAAAGACAAATTCCGACATGAAAACACACTGAAGCAGCTTCTCCAAGACTGAGGCGGGGTGGTGGAGCACCAGGTCTTCTTCCTGTGTGGAAAAATGCCCTGACAACAGCTTTTCCTTGCAGCTACCTTACGACCTGCCATTTAGCTTGAATGATAGTTATTAGTCATTGGAAAAGGTCGGCTTGATGCCGAGATGGAACAAGTCTGGACAAACAATGGGAGGATGTGGCTTTTTTTCCTCAGTAGCACTCAGTAGTTTTGGAAACATGCCTGTGGACTTCCAATACATTTCTGATGGTTGTCCTGATAATGGTGAGGGTTGGTTTTGTGTGGCTTGTCTGGTCAGATGTTCTAGTCTTGTTTGGAGAACCTACAGACATTTAGCAGCAGTAACTGTGGAAGGTTGGTGATAATGCCATCATGAATGTATAAACCCAACACTACCAATGAGCTCTTCTGAAGACCCAACCAATCGCTCACCTAGCCTGAAAGCACATGAAAGGTGTCTCCATGGTGATAGCAAGTTCACAGCCAGAATTCACAGAATAAGCCGTAGATCTTATTATGCTCTCAGAATCCCACTTTCTACCTCAATATGAGCTTGAATCCTCCTTGCTGACAAAACTGTATGCATGGAATTGTAAGAAATAACAAATTCTGGTTAGAGTTACACTTAATGATTTCAGTTTCTTCATGCTGCTTCTAATATTTTTCTTAATTTAAGATATTTGGAAGCAAATGTGTGCTGCTAGATGCATATTGTACAGTTCAGTATACACTACATACTCCCTACTAATTAAATTAAACAGCATGCAGTATGCAATGATAAAACAGCAGTATGCAATATGTGTCACATGACCTATTTTGTTACACAGTAATTATTGAAAAATGTTAAAAATTAAAATGCATTGGCTGCTACTTCCAGCTCATTTGTCAATGTAAATGGAAAGTTGAGCGTATTGCATTATGGTTTACAGAATTCCACTGTCGTTTGTACACTGTGCATTTCAGCAACTATGCAGTGTGAAAGTAGGTCATTTGAGCACCCGTGCATTCAGAAGATTCACACATCATGTTATAGAGCTAGTGCAAAAACATTACAGTTGCATTTGACTCTGAAAACACGGCCATCATTTCAAATTTCAAGAGAACAACAAAAAACAGACATTAAGAAGTTTAAAGGAAAACAAAGCACACACTTCAAAGTTGACATTTTTACATACAGTCAAATATGTTCTTCATTTGACTACAACTTATAGGGACCCAATTTCTGAGCTGGAGGTTTAGGGTTGTGTCTTACAAGAGTGAAATTTGAGCTGAACGCCAGAGGAGAACCTGACAATGACCCGAATCCATCAATCACAAGTCTGAGATACCCACCAACACTTTATCCGGTGACCTACAACGCTCTAACACCAATGACAATACCTCTGAAAACTGAGGTTAAGCATCTCGCTGAAGGACATAACACCAGAAGAGAGCGAGTGTGAAACTTACACCCTTTGTGTTAGCAGACCAGTTCCTTCACCATCAAGCTTTACTGGAAGTAACACAAGACACACTGTTCGTTCTGATGTGTGGCTGCCTTCATTTGCTAAATTAAGACCGGCTCTGGGAAGTCTGGAAGGAAACCGAGTGCAAATAAACTCAGCCAACAAGACAGCAGGAAGCATTACATCAAAAACAAGAGTGAAGAAAGATAAACTAAAGCCCCCTACATCCCCCTCAAGTTTATGTTTTTTCGAGAAGAACCAACCACCTATCTTCTGCACAGCCAGCCAAAGCCCTGAGCGTCATGAGAACAGGAAACAGCATTTAGTGACGGAAACAAGGCCTTGCTGCTTCGAACCCGCAACTCGGCCAAGACCATCGCCCCAACCGTAGCACAGGACTTCCTCCCGACCTGCAAACGCTCATCTTTGTTTGAAGGTGGAAAGTGCAACAATAACACGCATGTGTACAGTACAGAGACCTGCTGCTTAAACCACACCAGCAACTAAACAGAACATCGTAAAAACGTTATGTCAATATTGAGATAAGTCTGATCTCTGCTCATATTTGTCGATGAGTGATGCTTGGGTTTTAAGGCGAATTTCCCACGGCTATAATTAGTTTCCCTGTCCAGTGCTTTAAAATACTGTAACAGCCATTATTAGATTTGAAAAATGTGACAGATGACCGGTGAGATCATCGGGTTTTAGTCATAAAGTGGATAATGGTCTTGAAATCAATAGGTTGCCAACGTAAAGCTGTTCATCATAACTGGTCTGTGCAAAACGTATCTGATAAATCACTTAAACAATGGTAGTAAAGGTTATGGAAAACCGATATTACGGGCAGACAGTTCTAGTCTAGCGCTGTACTGAGCTTAGATTCATGCCTTTAACCTCCTGTAACCTAAACTGTCATGTCTATCAAAACTGATCTTTGAGTTTATATATTTATGTACAATGTTACTTCCAAAAGACAATAATAATAATCTTCCTGCTTCTTGCAAACAAACACTGTACCACAAGACTGTCCTGTCTTGCTCTCACACAAGTACTTAAAGTTCCTCAGGGTACAAAATGAGCCAGTATTGCCACCGGTGCCCCAACAAAAACAAATATTAGCACTTGATGCCCCAGCCATTAAATTTTATTAAAGCACAATTCATATTCTTGCAAAGCAGCGTGTGATCTCAGTACAGTACAGCAGATGTCTTGGTGACCGTGATATCATATAATAATTAAAAATCCCTCACTGTCATGCAGAGTGAAGCAGAAGCGACTTTGTCAACCAGGCCGATCCCACTAAAACCTGGACTGAGAGACGGAATCCATCCATCTTTCCTCAGTGCTTTCAGCCTCTGAAGGACGTTGATAAATGGGGCTTTGAACTTGCCTCTGGCTAGCTAGTCCTCCATCAATCTTTCCCCTCCTACAAACACGCACCCACACGTGCATGCAAATGCATGCATTATTCAAGAGACTGAAACTGAATCACAGATTGTGGCCCCGATTCCGGAGGATTTGCTTGGGGCAAAACAAACTAAAACAAAGCCATTAGGTAACAGTGTGAGTCTATGACTCCACAAACCTCGCAAAACCGGCCTGCACAGATGCAGGCAAGACATGCACGGGTAGTCCTGCAAGGTTGTCTGAAATGAAAGCTGAGCCTCTTGTCGCTATCAGGCAGGAATATCGAAGTCTTGTAATCCTCTGAGCCCTTTAGTGGCTCCTGCCTCCCAAACCAGGCTGTGCACGGGGCCAGATAACAGGCCGGTCTGGGCAGCCGTGTAGATAGCTAATCCCATTGGTGGCAGGCTGCATGCAACATTTGAGTAACACGCAAAATAAAACACGTCAACCATGCAACACACAAATATGATTAGCCCATCCATCTTATCTACAATGCCAGTGGGCACAGTTGTAAAGCAGTGTACAAAACCTTTTTGCAAAACTCAACCTCATATGCAATTCAAACACATACAAGGAATTGTTTATCCTATTACATTTTATGCACTTCATCTGAAGCACAAACCTGGCAAACATACAGTAGGTTATTGGCACTCTTCCAAGTGTTGCATATTTGGTTATTTAAAGGTTTACAAGAAAAACATGGCCAGGATTATAATTGTAGGCATGCATTACAATGTAAAGCGCAGCTACGGTAGTTCACTCATAAACAACAGACATACTGAGATGGAAAATCTCCTATTTTATTCATACCTTCCGGTTATATTTTACAGAAGGAAATTTTAGGGTTGCGTGCGTGAACTCAACTCCACGTTGCACGCGTCAAAGCGGCGCCTGGCCCTTTAAGAGGCGGAACCGTGTGCCCATATATGCAAAACTGGGGGATTTAAATGCCCGACCCCTGCTGTCAATCAAAAAGACCAAACAATCACAGAAACCTTATGGGCTACGATCCCTTACAAATGTGTTTTTTATATTTAAACCTAGTTAAAGCACAACAAACCCCGACATACTCTCCGTGCAATCTGTAACACACATGTATTTTAAAAGCATTTAAGGGGAGAAGTGGGCAAGAGTCCGATCTCGTAAACTCAAGCACACGTCTTTGTTTAGTTGCCCCCTCCCCGTGTAACTTTTCAGCGAAACCCCCACGGGTCCTCACGCTTCACGAATCTCTTGCCCGTGGCTGATCATCCAACAAAGAAATAACCGTGATGTTACATGCATGTTATTTACGAGCTAAAAGCAATAAAAGTCAAAACTCCCGGTAACACACAGCTGCCCAGAAATATGGACCGAATTAATATAAAGGAAACTCACCAAAATACCCGTCCAGATGTTGTACACACTCCGGTTTTAAACGTGCAATGCACAGATTTCACCCCCAGGATGAACTAAGTTAAGATGTTTTTTAAATACTAGCAAGCAAGTTCTGCATTTTACAACTACAATACAAACCGCAAAGTCTTGGTCATAAGGAAGAAAACATTATGCATGAGTTTCAACTCCAAAGTTTTAACTGCAAATCGATATTTCCTGCATATCTGACAACAGGCGCACGTTTGTTTACCTAAATGTCTAAAAACTACATAAGGGGTTAATATCAGCTGATGCACAAGACAACCCTGCCAAACGCATTTTCCTGCTCCAAAACACTGTAAAACTGTAATAATGCTACACAGAGAGGAATAAACATGCGTGATTGAAATATTAAAACCCAAAGGTGGCCAATAACTATTGGAAATGTTGACAAAGCAGCGCGTCAACGCGTCTCATGAAGCTCAACGCACCGCTTACTGACACCCGAAGTGCCGTAAGATTGCCGTAAGATCGCGATCGGGTGTTTCAATAACCCCCCGACACGTCGTATAACGGGAAAAAGGCGTCATTTCTTACCTGCCGTGAAACCAGTCCTTACAAATATCGCATTCAATCATAAACCGGCTCACGTCGTACGGCTGCCGGCAGACGCAGTACAGCTGGGCCGTCGCCATCTTCGGACTGTCCCCAAACAACGCGGCCAAGCTGAGATCGGGCTGGGCGGGGATTCCGCTTAATTATGCGGAAACAACGCGGAGAGCAACGCGAACGCATGATGACGACAGAAAGGGATGGCGCTCTGACGTCATGCGTCAACAAAGGGTTCGAGTCACCCGCTTCGTAATTATGTAACACGATAACAGCGAGATATAGAACAAGCGTCGGGTAATAAAGTCATCACAAATGCTTGGATGTTTAAGACATCCAGTAGTTTTAAGTAGTTGTTGTTTTTGATGTTATAGCTCAGTAATGCAACCATCACACGCATTTATGCAACGCATCGACAATGTCGTGGAGGAAACAGACGAGTAATTATAAACGAGTTAAAAATTACGAGTAAAAATAAAGGAAATGTGGTTTTGAGTTTGAGAAAGCAACAGATTTGTTGACCTGTAATATGCTTCGACCATTTGTGTGGATTAAAGTGTCACTTTATAGATGTTTTTTTTGCATTTGTGACATTATTTGTTAAGACAATCGCCCCCAGTATGTATGTTTATGTAACTTTTGTGCTACCATGCTGAATTCTTTGAATGCACAAATACATAATAAATAATGTCGGTATTTTATTGCATGTTATTTACTGCACTTTTATTTGCATGTATGTATTTACTGTATGTTAAGAGAAGAGTGGTGTGTTTCACTATAACACGTATGCAACCATTCAAGCAGACGCGTCGTGAACTTCATATACGTGGCTGGAGCAGAAGGTTGACAATGGCGCCACCCAGCGCACAATCTGAGTATTGCAATAATGTTAAAAGCGCAACTATCTTTTCAAACAGTCTGTTTAATACAACAAACGATCAACACGACAAACTAAAACGCTTCCGTTATAATAATCGACACCGTTATGCGATTAAAGAGCAGCTCCGTTGATTATAACGGGAGACGCGCGGATAAATCGTAAGCGTCGGGGCGTCGTCTTGGCCGGATCGGGACCAATCGCAGGTCTTCTCGATACTTTGTAAACAACACAGTTGCACGCTGTATGAAAACTTTACTACGAGAGGCTGCGGCGTGCCGAACGCTGCCAAAACCATTGAGTCCGGTAAGATGCATGTTAAGAAATACACACAGCTTGTGTGCGCTTCAATGCTTTTTTGTTATCTTGTTAGGGACGCTTTTCTCACTTCTTAGGGCTCGAGCGCAACTACGATGTTTGTCAGACATCCGGGACGTTTGTCGGTAAAAACTAGCGTAGATTGTGCCGTGTTTTTGATCGCACGAAACGTAGTTTGGTACTATAGCAAAAACAGCGTTGATCTGTATTTTTTAGTGTATTTAATGGTTATTTTGACGTTGCATTTGTTTTATTATTTGTTTGAAGAGTGAATCAGATCTTTATCGTAAGTGATGAACTGTTGCGCAATTGAACCCCAGGGGCTTCTTCTCTGAACGTCGGTGGGCGGCTTTTCTTCGCTTTGAGTTTGTCTTTGTTATTTGAAATGTTATGGTTTGTTGAGGGATCGGCGTGTTTTGTTAAGATTTCATTGCTTTTGTTTGTGCGTTTACAAACTTTATGTTGTCAAATTATTGCTGAAACAGTGACGTTCACGGCTACCTGCTCGTGTACGTGTTTGAAGTTTTAGTAGATGCGTTTCAATATTGTTTCTTCCTCTTTTTGTAAAAACAAAAAACAACGAATTTATAAACTAGCCATGACATGAAAGTCAGGCTAGAATAAATATCTTGGTTATAATTAAGATGGTTTTGGATATAACTAGTGGTGGCCATGGATGATAGTTAGTTTATTTAAACAAAATAAGGTGTTTTTAAATAGTTGCAAAGATTTTACCCACTTTTGTAACATGGTGGTTTAAACCCTAAAGAAATTTTAGTTTGAAGATCACAGGTGCTAAAATGTAAAAATATTTTTCCATTGTGTTTTGCTTTTCTGTTTTTCATAAAGCCGTCATGAATTTGTTGTTGTTCGTTTTGTTGTTATTATTTGTGTCCAATGAGTCAGAAATGCTTCCTAATGAATATTTATAGATATTTATAAAAATAAATAATATTTATAGAAGTGCATTTAAGTGTCAGGTTTTAGGTTTTGATCACTGGATGGCATTTAATAACTTCTCATACGTTGTAATTATGTTATCATTAATTTTTTTTAGCTTCTGAATAATATACGTAGCTCTCCTTGTTGTGTCTAAAATTTGCATATCACATGCAGTAAAAAATACCAGCATGACTCGAAAACAAAACAGAATATGGCAACAGCGAGACTCCATTTTTCGGTAATCACAAAAAAAACGTGGGGCAGGTGCTAGATTAACACTTTGTGCCGAAACACAGGATGTGGGTACAGGGTTCATATGAAATACGTCTCAGTTCTGCATCGTTTTCATCCAGAGTTCTGTCTCCTGAGGAAGAGGAAGAGGGGTGAAGAGGATTGTAGTTTCCTGTCAGGGCGTGAGATCAGGGACACGGTGTCTGTTCTGACTGCTGACGTGAGATGCAACCAGATCTTTGTCATTCACAGAACAGTCATTTCATCACATCAGTGGAAGTGATTTAAGAGTGCTGTTCTCAAACGAACATCATTCCTCGATGTGATCGGGGTGCAATCACTGAAACATCTGTATCAGATGTGTCGAAACGCCCTTCTTTGTTTAAAATCAAGATGGCTGATCTAACTGTGGCCGTTATGGTTGATTTCTGTCCTACGTTGTCACCTGCTGTGGTTTTTTTTAGAAGACTTCGCTTCTGAGAAATGAACTTACACGTAACAGTGTTTCGGTTAGGAAGAACTGAGCAAACACTGAGAGGCAAGAAGTTTTGGAAAGATACTTAAACACCAGATGTGTGTCCAGGTTGCTTTTGACATGTTGCTTACCCATTGCAATATAACTTATATACTAACCTATATAACCTAATATATATACCTATATGATATCACACACACTGAAAGTGTCTCAAAGTGTCGAACCGACAGCAAAGAACAGAGTGATGTCATTATGGTGGTAAAAAGTTCACTCAGTATCTGTGTGTGTGTGTTGTGTACTCAGTCCTTTGTTTTGTTTACTGCGCTGTGGAACCGGATGTGACGTAGTTGTTAAAAGCAGCTGTTTGTGGGTTCTGATGGCATGACAACCAGGCGCATCTGGGCCGGCGTGACATCATGGTTTCCTCTTTTATGGTAAATGAAAACAAAGATGCATTAATGAAAAGTTATCAGACACAAACAAGTGGCACCTTTATATTTCTCAGCCTGAGTTATATATTACATTATATAGTATTATATTACATTATATTATATTATGTATTCTGTAGAACAATAGTTTGGATTGATAAAGCTTATTTTTCTCATCAACTTTTCGCTACCTTAGAAATATAAGGTTCTGTCTGTGTTTTGACCAGTTTTGAGATATTGAGGTTTAAAGTTTTTGCATTGCATTGTAAATACCAAAACTGAGCTTTTTTGTTTTTCAAATTAAACACCCGAAATACGTTTTTTTAAAAAAATAAAACACCTTTTATAGTGTCAATAAGTTATATTAGAGTAAGAATATGTTAATAAATCAATTTTGACAAAAATGTCAGATAGAACTTTATAATTCTAAGGTAGCGATTTGTTTGTGCTTATATTGATCTGATGTTGAGTCAAGCGGAAATCATAACAATGAAATCAGTGGCAAGAGATGTAAAAACAAGAGTATTACTAATTAAACTAGTACAATCGGATGTATGCATGAGTTGTTTGTTATGGTAACTGCCCTGCATTACTAGTAACACCCACATTTGAATCATACACGGGATTTTTTGACTTTCAATCTGCTGTGATTGTTTATCAGCTGAGGTTATGTTGTAAAAACACCAAAGTTTGAAATCATACCTACCTAATACAGTAATATAATGCTACATATTAACCCAGAAAGTTACAGTTTAACACTGTTATTGTAAAAAGGTTATTGTAAATGGTGACATCTAGTGGATGAAAGATTGTTGATGGGCCATTTGAGTAACAATTTGAATAAATATGGATCGTAGAATAATTTATATCTAGCATTTTTAGTATTTGTACTGTATTCCTATAATATTAATGAATACAATGATTTTATAAGATGGATCATTTATTATTATATTATATTGTACTTATGTAATGTAATTATTATTATTATATTGTAATGTGTTTGTTTATATAGGGGTTTACTTAAAAATCTGAGCAAAACCTTCTTTTGGGGACGCCCTCATTTGTATAAACGCTATAAAAAATAGTAAATAATTTTTTAAAATGTAAAAATGCAGAAAGTTTTAGGGTTAGGGTGAGAGTGTAGGTAAATGTTATAGGTGATTATATTGTTTATAACTAACTGTGTATAAAAACCCCCATTTGGATAAGTAAACGTGTGTGTATGCGTGTGAAAACATTATATACAGTTACAGTTTGGCACATAGAGATATTAATTGAGCATCAGTATGTTCCCCTAAATGACCACAAGATGGCAGCAGATCCACACTTTAGTGACCCTTATGGTTGTCCGTTTTTAAAGAGAGATTTTCTGCATGTATTTGTAATTTAGTTCCTGGTATCTTATGCTTTTTTTGGCAGAATATCTGTTGCATGGTCATATTCACTGCTGGTCGATTATAGACTTATGTTTTGATCACATTGACCGAAAGCAATCGGTGTATTTCCTACTGAGGTTTGTGTCACAGCAGTTATCAGTCTGCATGTGTCTTTAAAGTGTGTAAGTGAATGTATGTCAGTCTGAGAGAGAGAATCTGCTGTTTGTAATAATATACAGCAGGAAGTCTCAGCTACAGAAATCCTCAAACAATTCAGTAAAGATCAACAGCTTAATGAGGGCCGACTCTGCTAATTAAAACAATGAATACAACATTATTTAAACATTTCGCCGGGCGATCACTCGGTTGTCACTCGGTTGTATGTCCGCATCTCGTTTTTTAACACACACTTAACAGAACTCACCTGTGGCTTATTATGGGAATCTTAAAAGCCATCAAAAGTCTTTATGTCAGTAATTTTACACACGGCAGCCATCTTGAATTTGTATTGACAGTCAGTCAGTTCCAAAGTGGCTTTTTCAGATCAGTGTACAGCATGTCCTTATTTAGATATCCTAGTGTGTGTTGTGTGTGTGTGTTGTGTGTGTGTTGTGTGTGTGTTGTGTGTGTGTTGTGTGTGTGTTGTGTGTGTGTTGTGTGTGTGTGTTGTGTGTGTTGTGTGTGTGTGTGTGTGTGTGTGTATGCATGTGTGTGTTCTAAAAGCAGGAAGTAAGAACAGCGTGCACCAACCTCAGGGCACACTGACTAAGAAAAAAAAGAACATATATATTCTCTCTCTCTCACTCCCTCTCTCCTACTCCTCCTGTCTCTTGCTTGTCCTTTATTCTCATCACTCCGTTTCATTTTAATTCTAGTTCTCTCACAAACAAACGGTAAATCCTGATATCACAGGATTCAGATGATGTTTAAAGCCCACGACTCTGTTAGTTTAAGTAGAACTGGTACTAGAATAATTATGTTACTGTGAGAACGAGAGTTTTAGGCTCTGTGTAGATGGTGTCGTAGCTGTAACACTCGTTTAAAAAATCTCCATCTGTGGTTTTTCTGTTTTGAAGGAGCTGCCAGGCTGTTCGTCACTATTATTGTAGCCTAGTTTCTGAAGGCTACGTCTGTTGCGTGATGTTGTCAGACAGCTAAATGTAAAGCAATGACCTCACGCCGTGAATAAGCATAAACGCGGCGATTCATCGGCCGGGCTAAGCCAATCGGAGTCGTGCTTTTGCGCGTCACCCATTTTTGCTACAAAATGGACCAATCGGCTGCGTGCACCCTGATGATGTCATCACACAATTTTTACTGTTTCACCTCTGTGTGGTTCTAGTTAAATTCCGCACTCATTAAAGGGAATCATGGTGGACCGCGGGGCCTGCAGGTACCCCTCAAGGTCCCAAACCCCCTCCCAAGCGCTGCAACCCTTGCAGGGGAACAACCGCAGCCTTTGTTGGCCGCCCCGTGGATCTCACACACAGTTAATATAGACTTTTCCCACTGCCCCTGCCAAGAGTCTGAAGTCATTTAATGAAGTGGCGCTGAGTTTGGAAGGAACCAGTGTGCTTCTCGGCGCTGACAGAATGGAAAAAGCGGGCGCTGTGTGCGCAAAGCGGAGGCCTGATAGCTAGTCACCTCCGCGGCGGAAAACACAAGAACTCCATTGAGAGCCTCAGCCTTACCTCTGACACCGCCGGCGCAGCGATACGCACGCACGGTTGCACGCGTGTCGGCGGAAGAGCGCGAGGCGAGGGTGGGTTCTCCCTTTGTTCTGGTGGTCATGGATCTGTTATTCAAAACTAGCACTTGAGGGATGCCTCGTATTAGTGACTGCTAGAACACTTACTGTGGTCATTGTTTGTTGTAGAACTTCTTTGACGGTTGTCGTTGTGTTGGATCAAGTAAACGGATCGGTGTCTGGTCTGTGCTAGTTTGAGAATCAGACGTTGTAGGTTTAGCGTTTGTTTGAATGGCTGGAAGGATTGTTTTACCTCAACTCAAATTACTGTTTTTCAAATCGTTTCCTGTAACTTTTGAGTCTTTAAATTTTACGTGCCTGAGATCTGCATTGTAAACCGGTTAAGTATTATTAACAGTTAAGAGCTTAAATGATAGGTTTTGCGTTTGTCAGGTTATATATATATGTAAATGTATATGTAAGGGGGCTATAATGTCACTATTGTCTTAATGGGTTAACAAACCAGTTTAAATTTAATTCTTATGTTGCTCCAAGCTGGTTAGTGCTAGTTTGTCACTGAACTAGCAATGCCTCACTGGTAAGCATAGGCTAATCAATATTGCTGGTTAGGTTAGTTAAGAAATCTGTTTAAGCTAGTGTAAGAGGTCTGATGTGGACACAAGCACCCCAGACAAACACAGTGGAGTCTGTTTGGCTGTCTGTTGATTTAAAGATTGTCGGTTAAAGGAACTGGGCGAAATTTGCATCCCTGATTTTCACTCATTTGCACGGCTTCCATTCACATATCAAACAGTTGGTTCACAGATTGCTTCCGCTTGCGCTTTCCTGTCACGCAGCTGTTTGGTTGTGGAACCCCCCCACCCTTCAAGTGTCATCGTCCTTCTGTTTGATTCACAGGCCTCATCCGCTTCGCCCTCTCACAGCCCCACACAGGCCGCTATTCTCCCGAACCATCATCACACCGACCCAGTGTGCGTCTTCCACAGAGGGCCTTGTTTTCACCGAGGCTCTGAGCCTTCTCATAAATCCCCACACAGTGTGGTTTTGTCCGGGGTTCGGGGTTCGAGAGCAGGGCCGGGGAGCTGTCGGCACATCTGCCCGGCTTCTGTCGCCCCGACCCCACGTGTCCGTGTGCTCAAATGAGGCCGGGTGGCCAGAATTAAGCCTTTCACCCCGTCTCTGTTCAGCTGCGTGAAGCTTCGCAAAGATTTTGTTGCAGTGCAACACGTCACCACGCTGATTTACTTCCCTGTTCAGGATCAAATGAAGTTGTTGTCTGTAATATCGGATCTCCTGGTAACTTCCCTGGATTTATAATCAATTCCATGAATGTTTTTTTTTTTTGTAAATGCAATAAGATGAGCTACAAACTCTTTGCAGTTACAGTTATCACATATCTGCGTTTAAACCTCTGTGTATTTTGTTTTTTATGCAAGTCATAATTTCTGTCCATCGCAGGTCTGGATTACCTGTGGAAAGCTGTCTCTCAGCAAACTCATTCATCTTAGTGGCAGTCTGGCTGGCGCGGGACCCCGACGGAATTACGCAATTTGAAATTTGTCATTCTAAACCGAGACCTGAAAAGATGCAGACAGAGAAAAATATAAGTCCATCGTAGCTTAAACACACAAATGACCTCACTGGAGTACCACCCGTGTTTTTTACATGTAAATATGATTCACATTCTGATTGGTTGATTTTGATGACTAGTTTTTGATGATAGCAAAACTACAGCAGTAATGTATAATTATAATAATTTAAAAAAACGTTTTACGTTGTCCAAGCTGCCGTTGAGTGTCTCCAAATGGCCTTTTTTGTTTTTGTTTAGTCATAATATTTTTATTAATTTAATTGCTTGTCACTTTTTTATATATATTTAAGGCTCTTTAAAGCAGCAATTTGTAAATTTTTTGCTTAAAAATAAACAAACACTTACTGAAAAAGTACATAACAGATCAGTTTTCAAAACCGTCTCTTACTTTGCCCTGATTCACAATTGTAAGTTTATAATAACGATTTATAATTTGAGCTGTTGGTCTGATTTGTTGGAAAATTTTAGTTTGTTTTCATCTTCAACATGCATAAAGAAAAGTATGTAAAGTAACCAGCAGTTTTATGTTTTTAACAGAGATGGCGACAGAGAGAAGTCACGGATTGCAGTTTTTCAATGACTTACCTCCTTTGTTTCATAATTTTTTAGCAAGCAGAAAAAGTACAAGGATTAATTATTAATCGGCGATGTAAGAAGACAAAACGCTGGTTGTGACATTGTGATGTCACTTATGTGATGTCACATTAAAAATAATATCTTGGTTGTTGTTCTCATTGATTTAACATGAAGTCTATACTGACTGTAAGCTACAGGCATTATGCTGGCAGATACACGTGTGAGGGTCGAACCGCAGACCATAAACCATTTCTAGAACCATCAGAGAGATCTTTGTCTCTGTATCCAGAAAGACACACACGTATCTGCGCTTAGCAAACACGGGGATTGGTGATTAACACACAGCATTCATATACTGTAGGACTGGCTCACGTGTTAAAATGCCTTTGAAAGACTCTATGATTTTTCCATGACCTGTCTTTGAAAGTTTCTGGAGCCTCAGAACAAGTCAACATTTGTCTCCAAAATTGTTGGTTGTTGTGTATCGTGGGATTTCACAGATTGTTGAGTGACAAGTAGGTGTACTCTACCATATCCCTTGAATGGGCTCAAATCACTTTAGGTTCTGCATGTTGAATAGAACCATCATCTCTACAAGCTCCTCTTTGTTTCTTGTATTATATAAGGTGTATTTTGTACAAATCATAGACGTTTTTAAAGGCAATGATCAGAAAAAACTGGAAGGAAAAGGACTGATATCAGCTTTCATGGTTAACATTGGTCTTTTTAAAGGCAGCGTGTAATCGGGCAGCCCACGTCTTTGACTTGTACAGTATGAAGGGAATCAACAGAAGTATCTCCAGAGAAGGTAACAGCCTCGAGTTCATAAGCGTGCCGAGCTGCCCACAGAGTCCCGTCCCGCCTGAAACACACTGAAGCGTGTGTACGAGCGGAGAGAGAGAATTACAAAGCGTGCTCAGAGCGTGTCGCTTCACCAGTTTGGTGGTCTTCTGAAAGATGTTAATTAGCGCAGAAGGCAGCCTACAGTCCCACTGCCAGCTCGGGTGAAAAGTGGGCGAAAGAGAACAGGAGAGAGAGGGAGGGAGATAGATGAAGGGGAGGGTGAGAGTTGAGCGACTGCCAAGCGCGAGGAATTCGCGATGGGTGTAGAGAGAGATTCCACATGGAGTGTGGAGCCTTGTTGGGCTGATGGCTCCTGACCCGGTTCGGTTGACCGCACAAAGCGCTCGCTTTACTCGGCAACGTCATAACGTGGATGTAGACATTTCGGCTCCTTACGTTACGATTAATAATTCACGCTTGTGCTTGGGTCGTTAATGCCGTGTGACTAATTGTACTTAGTTGCAGTTGGATGACATCATGACAGTGCTGATTGGCTGATGACATCACATACAGTCTTAATATTTTCAGTAATTGTCTTAAGTTGGGATGTTAAAGTGTAGTTGATGTATTGGTTTATATTTAAGTGTTGCTTGTTTTTCTTGTATTTTGTGTGGCTAATTTTGGCTAATTTTAAATGACGGTCAAAAGATGATTTTTGTGGGGATTTTTTTTGTTATTATTGAGCAATTTTTTATTCTTTGCCATTTTTTTCATATCTTTAGTTTCTTTACTATATTTTTGTATGTAATATTTTTTTTCACCGTTTTCTGGTACGTAAACGTTTAGGCAAAGCTGCTTTGAGAAACAGAGGGTGCAGTTCCGGCATCTGCCAGCAGGCGGCTGGCGGGGCCGTGCTAACCAGCCCAACTTCGGCCCTTTTGGTCAAACCATGTGATGATGCCTCCGGCGAACGGCGCATTAGTCATGTGCGCGTGTGACTGCACACAGTTAAACACATGAAACAGAGACGGCACTGGGCGAGCAATTGCGCCGTCGGCTAGAGGCGTCTGAGAAAAATCAAGCATCTCACGTGTGGGCCAGGAACAACCCGAACCACCGCTGCAGTCTGGCCTTATTTAGAGCTTTCTCTCTTTTGTGCGTGTGTGTGTCTGTGTTCTCACGATGCTAGAGCGTGATTTAGTTCCCGGTGAGGATATTTCTCCAGTCTCTGCTCATCGCACTTTATTTAAACTCTTTCTGGAGGGTGCGCTGGTTTAACTGTGGCCCCGACGGAGCCATTTCAGACCTATTCTCTTGTTTTAACTGCAATGTGTTTGGAAAACATTGGGCCTCGTGGCTTTGCTCTCACTCTCTCTAATCCGGGAGATATAAATGACTCCTGGCAGACAGACAAAGAAGTCTGCTTATACTTAAAGGCCATATAAGCTTTTATCGAAAGAAGGCACTCTCTCACACACACATTCTTGCCCGGTGGCTTCTCTCTAACAGAGCGAAATGAGCAGACGTTTGGCAGGGGCAATTTGAGGAGTATCTCTCTATGCCATTGCTTGTAAGAGCACTTCATACCACCCTGAGGGGCCCTACAGAGGCCTGCCACACTGGGGGAAAGGTCGGCGGAGTGGAAATGGACATTATGTCATGCTGATTGGACAAAAACAGCACGCTTTTGTCAAAGGGAGTTGGGCGGTAAATGGTGCAGAGGTCTCCTCAAACTACTTTTAAATTCTTACATCAGTCTTACCAATTGCTTTATTGTATACCTACTCCATTTATTTTGGCTTCCCGGGATCTGTAATTTTAAGAGTGTGGTTTGTTTGGGGAGTGTGTATGCATACTCGCATACTTATGTTTATCCATTACATCTGCTGTCTACACTAGTTTATCCCTCAGTTTTCATTTACAATGCTTACTTGTGTTTAACTATTCAGCATTACCTAAACTATCGCATAACTATTGTTCTCCTATGTAAACCTTCA
>JAZGTK010003732.1:0-26491 GCA_036877625.1 Ambastaia sidthimunki
GATTTCAAATATGATCGTGAAGAATAACAACCACGTTAAGAAATGCGGATGTCTGAGGAAACAGAAGCACGGACACAAGCGCTTTTTCGTGTTGAGGTAGCCGAGCGAGGGCTCTCCTGCCCGAGCCGATGCCAAACACAAACACCTGATCGCCCTTTACACCAAGGACGAGTATTTTGCTGTGGCTGCCGAAAATGCGCAGGACTGGTACGCGGTCTTTTCAGTAATTCAACGGTCCGCCGTCAATTATTCCTTACGTAAGGCTATGCCTTAATACTTATAGGCCCATAATTCAAATATTGGCTGGACTTGTGTTTATTAGTCTAGTCAACATTAGCCAGTCTAAATGTTCACTGGATATGAAAATATCCCTTCATTTAATGGTTTTCAAATATATTTTTGCAGACTAAATATTTTTGCAGACTTCCCAACTAATTCCAAGCATGAATATTAGTTCAACTTAGATATTTTTGCTTCTCCAACATTTTATTTTTAGTCGGTTTTTTTACAGTGTAGTGGTCAAAAGTTATAACGAAATTATGAAACTGCTAACTTACTGACTTATCTTTTTAGACTCCCTGGCTTATGTTGAGTGATACAATACCAAATTTGACACAATCAATTTAGTCAATTGTACTTCCTGTCCACGATTTTGAGATATTGTAAAAACATACTTTTTTAATTCCTCTCATTCAATTCACTTTCAATTCAGTTTTATTTATATAGAACTTTTTTACAGTGTAAAATTGCTTCAAAGCAGCTTTACACAAAATACTAAGATAAATTCAGACATTAATAAACAAATTAAAAAAATAAAAATGAATAAATATTTTACATAATATATGGTGTTAAAATATTCCATCACAACACCTAAGATCATCCATTCCCTTGTTCAACTGTTCTCCAGGGTGGGAATACCACAAGAGATCTTGACGGATCAAGGCACTAATTTCACGTCGCGGCTCATGGGGCAGCTGAACCGTCAACTGGGCATCACCGCCATCAAGATAAGCCCATACCATCCACAGACAGATGGACTGGTGGAAAGATTCAACCAAACCCTCAAGAACATGCTACGGAAGTTTGTTGCAGATACGGGACGAGACTGGGACAAATGGCTACCTTTCGTTCTCTTTGCTTATAGAGAAGTTCCTCAAGCTTCGACTGGTTTCTCTCAATTTGAGCTGCTCTACGGGTGGCAAGTTCAAGGACTGCTGGACCTGCTGAGAAGAGCTGGGAGGAAGGTTCTGCAGCCAAGACTGAAGAGAGAGGCATTGTGCGGTATGTGCTGGAAATGAGAGACCGTCTAGAGCAGTACCGGGAACAAGCAAGAGAGAACCTGCAGGTGAAACAGCAAGCACAGAAGCAATGGTATGATCAGCATGCAAGACTACAGCAGTTCCGACCGGGACAGAAGGTGCTACTCTTACTGCCCACCTCATCAAACAAGCTTCTGGCAAAATGGCAAGGTCTGTATACCGTGGTTCAGAAGATGGGACCCATAACTTACGAGATCCACCATCCAGACAAGGGAAAATCCAAGCAAACTTATCACGTCAACCTGCTAAAAGAGTGGAAGGAACCACCAGAGAGAAAGCCAGAGTTAGCATTGACGGTACGGGAGGTGAAGGATGTGGAGGAGGAAGATGGTTCTGAGGTTGCAGAGAGGCACTCATGTGTGGTGAGTCTGACTTACCTAGAGGACATCAAGCGCCAAGAGTTACAACACCTACTAGACCAGTTCCCTGCTGTGTTTCGTCAGAGGCCTGAGCGGACAGAACTGATTCACCACACCATCCACCTTACCAACACAACACCATCTAGACAGAGACCTTACCGGGTACCTGAGCGACTGCTGGAACCTCTAAGGAAAGAAATTGAGATGATGAGAGAGCTGGGAGTTATTGAGTCGTCAACGAGTGAATGGTGCAGTCCGGTAGTCATAGTCCCAAAGAAGGATGGGTCCCTACGTGTCTGCATAGACTTTCGTAAGCTCAACGCTCAGTCCCAGTTTAACGCATACCCAATGCCGCGGATAGACGACCTGCTGGAGAAGATAGGAGGGGCCACATATATCACCACACTAGACCTTTGCAAAGGGTACTGGCAGGTACTCATGGAGCCAACGTCCAGACCCTACACTGCTTTCAGGACGCCGGTGGGGCTCTTTCAATTTACCGTCCTCCCCTTTGGGCTACATGGAGCTCCAGCAACATTTCAGAGATTGATGGATAAAGTTTTGCAAGGGTGTGAGGAGTGGTCTGCAGCATATCTAGATGATGTCGTTATCTACAGCAACTCCTGGAAAGGGCACCTACAACATCTGAGAAAGACCCTAGAAAAGATCACAGAGGCTGGATTAACATTAAATCTAGGAAAGTGTGAGTGGGCCAGGCAAAAACCAAGTTACCTGGGCTACCTCCTGGGCAATGGACAGCTACGTCCTCAAGTCAACAAAGTGGAGGCCATCCGTCAAAGTCCCAGACCAAAGACAAAGAAAGAAGTAAGGTCGTTTCTCAGACTGGTGGGCTGGTACAGACAGTTTGTTCCAAACTTTGCTTCAATAGCTACATCCCTGACTAATCTGCTGAATAAAAACGTGGCAAACCCTATCTCATGGACCGAGGACTGTGAAGCGGCATTCAAGACTCTGAAAGAGAAGATGTGCTCCAGTCCGGTCCTGCAAAGCCCTGATTTTACACAAAGTTTCCTGGTCCAAGTGGATGCCTCTGCTATAGGACTCGGGGCAGTCTTGGTTCAGGGAACCCAGGAAAACAAAAAGCCAGTCATCTACCTCAGCCGTAAGCTGTTTCCAAGGGAGACTCGCTGTTCAGCAATGGAGAAAGAGTGTTGCTTCCGCCATCGGCAAAGTGAGTGCACGCGCTAAACCAATCGCCCACGGACATTTCTCCACATCACAGCTTCCACCATCTCATACCCGTTTATCTCCTACACACACATCAGCCGCGTCTTGTGTTTTGTCCTCGTGTCTTCGTTTGAGTGTTTTGTTTGTTTGTCAGGAAGTAGTCGGTCTTTCGGGGGGTGGACGCTGCGTCGGCCAAACTGAGCAGACAGAGCGCACCTGCTCTTAAAGGCACAGAGTGGGTCGCGCCGGCGCAGTCACGCCGAAAGCCGGTGAAACCATCGTTAGTTGTAACAGGAATTATGTGTGAATTATTATGTGTTATTTACGTGTTTTAATAATGATTCATTTGAGTAGTTGGAGTTATTACTAGTAAATAATAATAGTTTAATATTGTTGGTGAATGCTTTGAAGTGGGAAGAAAAGTAAAATGTATAAGGTATACCTGAATACTCACCTGTTTATGGTTGATGCCAAGGAAGGGGCGGAGTCTGGCTTATAAAAGGGGAGGCCAGACTCACATCTGTGCTTGTTAACCAAGTCGGCGGTAGTGTTACAGTAGTACCTCAAGCAAACCCTCAACTTTGTATATCGTGGATACGGTGTGTTTTTGTAAATACAGTTTTTTTTCCATCTTTATTTTCCTTTTGTTGTTTCTTTGGTATTTTAGTGGATTATTGTGCACACCTGTATATATTCTTCACTGTGGACTGTCTGGATTACTGGCACTGTAAATAAATTACACCCTGTGAGTGAGCCATCATTTTTGTTGGTTTTTTTTTACTGCCTCGCGTTCCCTTTCCCCCTCCCCCCTGAAGCGAGTCGTGGCACTCACTTCATCACAATAAGTATGTTAGTAGTCCATTAAGGTCCATTATAGTCTCATTGATTTGTCACTGGTCGTCCCATTCTGTCTCCGCCACCATCCAGGCCTGACACAGCTGGCTACAGGACCTTGGGGAAATAAAAAGACAGACAGACTTAGTGAGAGCCAGCAGATCTGTTCTTATGGGAAGTGTTTCCGGTTCCGGATACCTAATTAATGCAGCCTAACGACCCCTTAAGGGATTTGAATTAAATTCAAAGGACTATGTGCAGGCTAGATTAAAGAGGTGAGTCTTCAATCTAGATTTAAACTGACATAATGTTTTGGAGTTTTGTATTAAACCTGCAGGAC
This sequence comes from Ambastaia sidthimunki, assembly GCA_036877625.1. Lineage (NCBI taxonomy): Eukaryota > Metazoa > Chordata > Actinopteri > Cypriniformes > Botiidae > Ambastaia > Ambastaia sidthimunki. Next base: position 4,041 of record JAZGTK010003732.1, read on the forward strand.
AGCCACCTAATAAGGCATTGCAATAATCAAGCCTTGATGTCATTAATGCATGAATACATTTTTCTGTGTTTGACAGAGAGAGCATGTGTCGCAGTTTTGATATATAAGGTGAAAAAATGCAGTTTTACAGATATGGGAAATGTGGTTTTCCAAAGACAAACTGCTATTGAAAAGGACACCCAAATTCTTAGCTGATGTTGTATATTCAATTTGCATGCATCATCTAGGGACACTGCTGACAAAAAATTATAATCTTTTTGATAAATCAAATGGTTCTTGAGTAACGCATCAAGATATTAAATGGCAAAATGCCAAAAAAGTAACCTCATATTCATATTACATATTTCTGTAAGTGGTTCTACTTATATTTTTAAGCCGATTTTTCTAAACTAATGACCTTAACAAAATTTACAAAAAAGCTTCTAACATGTAATTGCAATAGTGTATTGTTATGCAACTTTTTTAATGCCCAGTACTACAATACCAAATTTGTCATAGTCAATGTATTTCCTGTCCTACGTACTCTTTTGAACTCATATTTAACTTTTGCCTCTTAAGTCATAGGCACAAAATTTACCTTTCCACTGATTCCATGGCTCATTCTGATTCCAATTCCATTTCCGGTCCCAAAACTTTTTCTGCCATTTTGAGTTTTCTGAAAACCACCAAAAACTTTATCTAGCATCTAGTGACACCCCTGACAAAAAGTTATGGAAATCAATCTACCATAATCCTTTGCACACATTACTAAAACACTGTGAGAATTTAGTTGTCACTTTCTTTGCCCAATTTTATTATAAAATATAATAAAAATGTTTGCAGAGGTGACAGTGTTTGTTTTCTGTTATTTGGTTATAAATTAACTTAACAATGCTAAACTGTCCATTTTATAATCCACCATAACAGCAGGGACAGAAGCCAATTCTATTCTAGACTGTCTCTTTCTAGTGTTTAATGCTAAAAAGGACTTTTTCCTAAAAGCCTTAGAAGGATTGGTTCAGGAGGGATGAAGCCTCCCTAGGATGCAGCCTTCTTTTTGAAAACTTTATTTTTTAATATTTAAATTGATGATCCCGCCTCGCCGTCCTTCAGCCCATGACCTAGAAACCAATTACAGTAACATATTTTATTTATATTTTCTAATTGCAGAGAGCGAGGAATGAAGAGTGAGGGGGTTTCCTGAGGAGGAATAAGCATGGAAACATTAATGTATCCTATGCAGAAGTGTTTTTTGTCTCTGCCTACCATCCTTGCCTTGCATCCTAACAGGGTGGAGCTAGGACATGAGGAATGACAGCAAGAAAATGAGGAAGTGAGGATTCACAAATAAGAATTGAGAAGCACCCATGATGTGCAGCATGCAGGCTACTGGTAAGTGAAGGAGAAAGCATCCTTACCAACCAACAGTTTAATGTACAAAAGTATGGGACAGGGTGCGCCACATTGATTCAGGGACGCATTCAGCTGCAGCACATTGAATGCTCTTTACTAAACAATTTTTGCAGCTTTAATAAGGATTTATATGTTTATATGTTTTGAACATTTATGAACGTTATCTCATTTATAGTGTTGTGTATGTGACTTTTGTGCCTTGTCATCACCATTTATATATATGCAACCAATGATTAAATTACTACTAGAGCACAAAATTGTTTAAAAGTATACAAAGTTCATAATAGATCTAGTCACTTAATTTTGCTCTGAAAATAAACCAAACAGATGCATTTAACAAAGTTTGGGGGGACCATGCCTCTGGACCCCATTTCAGGGCATGAGGTCCGCCATAGTCTTACTAAATCCTGTTGGAAACACTGTAAGAGGATGTGAATATCTGTACTTTGCCTGTCATTCTGTGTGGGCCTATTGTTTTTGTAAACGCATATTTCGGTAATATAGCTAAAAGGGGTTTCAGTTACCGAGATTTAAATTTAAGTCTACGAGATGTCCTGACATCTCCAATGTCTTTTTTTTTTGTCTTTTTGAGTAGCGTTTGAGTTACTTCACTTTAGATATTTTATCATGCAATGCATAAAACTTGTAATCTAAATTGTAAATGTAATTGAAATATTTCAGGAACATAAGCACAGGGCTTTTGGCTCAAGAATTTTTTTCTACTGGCCCCACCACATGACCAGTAAATATTGTTCAGGTAAACAGTAAATTTTTGTGACAATGCAGAGTTACTTTAAGATCAATTTGATTCAATGTTATTTACATTGCATTGCTTCAAAGCAGCTTTACATAGTGCAAAATAAAACACAAAAAACAGAAAAATATCAGACATGTACAACCCTGAATATATGGTGTTATTGCAATTTTTGTTCATTATCAGATGTAAAATATTAAAACTAATTAGGGATACTAGGTGTGTTTAGAAATAAAGAGTTAAATGTCAGCTGTCATCCTGACATTTGATAGTGGCAAGAAACCAAAACTCCAATGATGTATAGATAATGAAAAATCTAATTCTGATCACGTGATTCTTTCCTTCCCCACCTTAATAAATACTGAAGTAATATACATTGCATTGTACGTTCAGAGTGAACACAACAGCAGACTCCTATAAATCGTTGGCCATTTGCTTAATGATTTCTATTCTGATATATATTATTCTATTTGAATTTTTTTGATTGACATGCCAACTCAGAAGAATAAACAGTTGTGCTACAATCGTTCCATTAAAAAAATCCTTTAAAATAACTTTCTTATATTCAAAAATGTATCTAGTCTGTTTTATCTGTTTCCTTGTTTTTATAAAGTTACAATGTTTTTTACACCTTTCTTATATATTTCTGTATTTGATAATTGCCTACAGGATATTCAATGAGGAAAAGATGCAGGACAGGACTAGATTTTATCAACTGATTTGTAAGTGGTCAATGATTTGAATGGAGCCAGACCTATATGTGAGTCTACAGCTGATTTTGGAGGACTACTGTCCTTCTGATACACTGACACCTACTTGGGCGAATATGACTAGAGGCAGATCAAGTTATTGCTTGATCTGATTTTGATGAAAGATTAAGACAACATTCCTATTTAATAACATGCACTGATTAACTGTGCAGAATAAACCAGAAATGTGTAAATATATAGTCAATATGAGGTTAATTTTAACATTGTTGCACAATTACACAATATATTTATATGTATATAATATTGCACAGAGGATTAGTCTTCAACATTTTCAAGTCAGGAAATGACGAATTTATTTCCTGGTTTTCCCTAACTGGAAAATTCATTTTGAAATAAACTTATCGTTTTTTGAGGTTGATGTCATTATTGTGCCATACATGTCTTTATTTTGCAGCCATTCAGTACATAGCAATACAAAGAACAATGCCTCAAAACCAATTAGGAGTCATTTGCATGTCAACTGGAACATTTTGGACATCAAGTTAACCATGGAGGCCAAAACCTTCAGAACATTCTTGCATGTCTTAGCATGTTGCATTAGCGTCTCCGTCTGAAGATTCCTCAGCCTCTTCCAGCCACTGAATGAACTTCAGAAGCTGTACAAGGACACAAGATAGGTTACATACAGCAGGCCTTAAAATGCACAACATTCATCTTATTAAAACATTAGTCTTCAAAATATTAGTTTACAACCATTAAACTCTGTTATTTTACTCATCATGACATTCTAAACTCATATATTCATAAGTGGGTTTGCATGTGCAATAATGAGATCTGAAAGCTACAACAGGAATAAATCATTTATGTTGCAGTTTTGTTTTTGTGGAGTTCAACAGCACTGCCTGCTTTCACTTAAGAAAAATGTAATGCTTTATTTTGTGAAACACAATCAATAACGTGTAAAACAAGTTATTCGGTTCCTCAGTTCAGGAGAGCCTCAGCTGATTTTGAAGCCTCAGTTCAGGAAAACATAAGGCTGAGAAAAATGGCTGATGGCTTATTTTTAGGTGGACTATCCCTTTAAAAGAATTCTCTGCAACTCACTCCTCGATTCTTGCGAAGTTGTCGGCTCTTGTCTGTGGCAGGAGCCTGAGAGAACCAGCGCATGATGGCGTCCTCCTCCAAGATCTCCAGCTGGTACATATTCATCAGAACCTAACATTCGAAAATACAGGAAACTGTGTACAATCCGCCTGCAGCATATTAAACAAAATCTCTTTAATGCAAAAGCCATATTGTGTCATGTAAAATCTTAATGGTATTCTAGTTTACTGCATACTGTGTAGTGTACACTGTGTACTGCTATCTATCATTTCAAAATAGTACAGTGCAACACCAAACATTGACAGATGTTATTACTTCCAGGTCACTCACACTAAAAATAGGAGGTCAATTTGAGCACATTGCATTGTGGCGTACAGTACTGTCATGTAACCTGGTTTGTTGCATTTTTCGCATTTTGGAAAAGATTTCCATGCAAGTATATCATGCAAACAGATCATTTAGATACTGTAATATACTGTATATAACAGCATAATAGTTTGGTAGTATCTATACTAAACACAGCTTGTGTATGAAAACTCCTCACTTTGATCAAAGCTGCCCAATGGGTGTCACGCTCCAGAAAAACCTCCTCTATGGAGGCCAGACAGTCCATGTGGTCCTGAGCTCTCTTTATGTAGTTCTTAAAGACTGGAGCCCACTTCTTCAACAACTGAAGGGAAATGTTTGAGTCATCTTTAATTTCAAGTCGAAGCATTTAACGAACAAATAAAGGGATGTAGTCACTCACAGGCAGCAAATGTGATGAGTATTCTGCTGTGGTTATCAGTGCTCCCTGCTGATGAAACGGAAACTCAAGCACTACTCTGGTCAAGATCTGCATCACTTCCTTCAGAGAAATGTTATAGGCATACCTGAGAAGAGAATACATACACATAGGCCCAATCTCATCTCTCAGAGACACTTACCAGCATTTAAGAAAAATGTAAAAAAGATTTTAAAGAAATTAAAGGGGCATTTTGACATGCATATGTTCTTCGACTTGTATGGACACCTATTATAAAAGGGTATGTGTGGGCGCATGATTAACTTATTCTGCAAAAAAAGTTATGTTGCAGAGATAAAGTAAGTATTATTTAACAGGTCATGTGATCTTAGCATGGCAGCCATTATGACGTTTTTGCACTATGCACACTACCAATCAAAGGTTTAGACACAATTGGATGTAACTCACAGGTGTGTTGACTTCAAGTGGCATTGTGCAGATCAATTGGCATATACCATCGAAGTTCTGCGAGAGTAATTTGAGGGCAGACTGCTCTTATGCTTTTGAATTGCTCTTGCAATGCTTTAATTTTATATACCAATTGGTCTGTGCAGGGTGGTTTTAAATAACCATTTGTTATTTAATGGTTTGATAACTTTGCCATAAAGATACAGTATGTGAAAAATGTATGGCTTTATTTGATTAAACAGCAAAGAACAAGTAGGTATGTCCAAACTTTTTACTGCCAATGTAAAAGCAAAACAATTTCTGTAAGAACAAGAAAATTGGATTGTGTACCTCACAAAAAACTGAAAACTTTCCTTTCAGTAAAGTAAATGGTACATGTTTCACTTACTTGAGGGAGTTAATCTCAAGAACCAAATTGTCACAGCCAATGTTCTCATCCAGCCCTCTCTGTAACGTACCATGAACCTCATTCTGGAACACTGAGCAAGTGAAGAAAACATTCAGTATTCAGAGTATTATGGTAACAGTATTAAATACTGTTACCAGACTTTTCTCACTGTTGAGGTCAGGGAGGCGCTTCCGCTCGCTGAAGAACAACACTGAGAGACTGAGAAAAAGCTTCTTCCCGCAGGCTATACGTTCTCTCAACAAAGACTCCAGATAGGACTCAATTTTTTATTTGCATATACAGGACTATGCACACAATACAACATAAACATACATGTTGCACAGTTAGCTCCTGTTACACACAAGATCTATACACATCTGCACTTTAGAGAACAAGAATGGACAATACCACTATTTTCTATTTTTGTATATAAAAAAATGTATATTCTATATACATATTCTACATATACATATACCCTACCTTACTTATTATATTATTATATTTTATAGTATTCTACTTTATTATTTAGCAAACAAAGCCTTTGCTTATACGACTGTTGACCCCTGAAAAAGGAAATATGTAAAATATAATAATGTAGATCATGATAATGTAGATCTCTATCTACAAAAGTGCTTTTTGTTAATGATATGACCACAGATCATAGCCATGTTTCTGTCAAACAGAGCACACCTAGGTTAAAACGAGATGATTACATGACTGGGGTCTATCCCTCCGAATTACTTTTATATTTACACCTGTCCTATGGTGTAAATATTGATGACATTAATATGCTACAAACATGTTTCAGGTCATTATTTGTTGTCTTGTTTAATACATTTACCCATGAATGTAAAATCATCTCTTTGCTACAAATACAGTAGAACAATAACTTCTGCCACTAAAGATTGCTTTATGAACAATCCACCTGAACTGTCTCAATTTGGTAGCACAATAGATAACTTTGCAAACCTGGATAGTGCAACAGAAAACATTAACTCACTCTTTGCCAATATCTTTGTTGCTCCCCTACGTTTAAATGGATAAAGCACAGCCGCTGAACAGTATATTGAGCATACCCACAACCTATACTGAGCATACCCACAACCTATACTGAGCATACCCACAACCTATACTGAGCATACCCACAACCTATACTGAGCATACCCACAACCTAAAAAGACCAGCACAGAAAATGGAGCGAAACTGGAAGCAAACTAAACTAGAGGTATTTGGTATAGCATGGAAGGAGAGAATTTGATTCTAAAAGATTTTAAAAAAGTAGGCAGAGCTGGAGCTTTTTAAGGCTTTTTTGTAGTTTGAATTAAAAACAACCCTAGACATTTGCTTAATACAGTGCAAATATCATAATATCATAGCAATGATGATTTTATGAATTTCTTTAATAACAAAATAGATACACATGCAAATGCCTGCGAAACCAGCATAATTTGCCCAAGGATCAACTCCAGTCATTCTTTAGTATAATTAAGGACAAACTGTCCAAAATAATTAAATCATCTAAATCCACAACCTATTTGCTAGTTACTACACCTACCAGCCTATTGAAAGAGATGCTTCCTGAAATTATAGTCCCTCTGCATAGTATTATTAATTCATTATTGGTGTTGAGATATGTCCCTAAGCTTTACAAGCTGGCTTTTATCAGACCTTAACCAGAACTTCATCCCAAAGAACTAGTAAATTACAGTATACAGTATTTTTAAATGAAAGGTACATTTGAGATGGGCCTGTAAAGACTGTATCTGTGAGAATTCCCAGTCAGGATTCAGACCATATCATAGTACAGAGCTCTCGTCAGAAATGATTTGCTCTTGTCAGCTGCATCTCTATTCTGGTTCTACTCGACTTTAGCGCAGCTAATACAAATTATGTTGGCATAAATGGACCTGCAGTGGCATGGTTTAAATCATATCTATCTGACTGATTCCAGTTTGTTGCTGTTCTCAGTCACAAGTTCAGTATTGAGTGCCACAGGGCTCAGTGCTTGGGCCTTTCACCCTGTACATGCTACCTCTTGGAGCAATTATTAAGAGACATGGAGTTAATTTTCATTGTTATGCTGATGATACTCAGCTGTATATTTCTTTGAGGCCGAACAAGACGAATAACTTCATCAAATTAACAGCATGTACAGTCATAGCAGAATGTATAGAAAGTAGCAACTTTCTACTACTAAATTCAGACAAAACTGAAACAACAGAAGTTTTAATTATTGGACCAAAATCTTCCACACAGAACAACCTAGAATACTGTTCTTTGATCTTGAAGAGTATCTTGAATACTCTTGATGGACATTTCTATAAAACCTGCTACATCAGCTAAGAATCTGGTTGTCCAGAGTCCTTATGTCCTTATCTTTTTCATATATGGCGCCTATGTCAGTTTAAATCTTAATTGAAAACTCACCAATTTAATCTAGTTTACACATAGTCCTATGGATTTATATCTCAAATTCCCTTAAGGGATTGTTAGGCTGCAATTAATTGACATTTAACTTAGCTTAGGTTTTGTAATTTGTTATTATTGATCCTAGCGAAATGATAATTAGCCCTAAAGCCTCTACTCTTTAATTTCTCTGTCTCCAATTCTTATTCATTCTCTTACATTGTGTATTGTTCAGATATTTGTATTGTGAATATTCTGTGTATTATTTTGTGTTTTGTGTGTATTTTATGGTATTATTGCAAATCCCTTATATTCCTGTCCCATAAGATGTTATTTTTCTATGTGCCTTTATTTATATTACTTTATTTATAAACCAACTATAAACCTAGTATCCATAAATTATTTTTTTAATATACATCTTGCATTTACAATAATACCACATATTATGTGTTCAACATGTCTAATAATTTTTCTAATTTCTGTTTTTTTTATATATCTCAGTATTATGTGTATAGCTGCTTTGAAGCAATGTAATATTGTAAAAAGTGCTAAATAAATAAAATTGAATTAAGAATTTGTAAAAAACTATGATGCAAAAGCAATAATTTAATAATCCTGACCTTTGACATCATCCTGCTCTGGTGATGCAGAGTATGGTATGTCATCTGCCCCATCACTGGCATCACTCTCGCTGTCACTCTCGAGATCCACATTCAACACCAGACCTGTTTAAATGCAAACACCATGAAATTCCTCTCTGATTCTTAAGGAACTTTGGTGGTATTATTGGTAAATAACAGGTGTCTCACCCCAAATGCATTCAGCAAGTTCATCTTCCTCCGTTTCCTCGAGGCTGCTGGTTTTCCAACTGTATCCTTTACCGTCAGGACCCACCTCTGCTGGGTTAAACACTGAGAACACATGCACAAAAGCTAACATCATGACTGGAAAATGTGGCTAAAACATTGTTATTAAGTAAATACTGTCTGCATTTTAGAAATTAAGACAGAAATAAACCTCTCTGTTTGGTTTTGTCTTTATTGTGGCCAACATCGTTGTCATCACTCATGAACTCATCGTCATCATCTTCATGCTCCTCATCTGGATGGTGCATAGACAGAACTGTGCCACTTGGGAGTGTGACTTTAGGACCTACGACAACCTGCAGATGATTGACATCAAATCAGAAACAAGGCAACAATCTAACTTTTTGGACAGAAGGTGGACAGTTCCAATCACTATAAAATAAATCTAGTGTCTGGACCAGGTGTCTTATTAATAAACAACCAATTTGTTTTAAAAATATGGAATATTTAAGATTATATTTAAGTTAATTGCAGGACTACTTAGAAACTAAAATCTGCCTTAGCAACATTTTATTTTCTACACACTTTATAGAGAATGCTGTCAATAAAATTTAATTTGTACTGTATGTAATAATTAAAAAAAAAGTAAAAATTTGGTCTAGCAGAAATTATGGATCAAATGATTCTTTAAATAAATTAGAACAAGTTAATCTTTGTCTCACTTTCATGTATTAAATATACATTTAAAATCAAACAAAAGAGCTCAGACACTGTAAGACAGACCTTGTTTTCAGTCAAATAATGCTGTGGTCTCTTACATTGTAGGCGAGCACACACTGCTCATTTAGAGTGACTCCCTGTTTCACCTCCACACCATCACATATAACCGACTGCTGGACCTTCACACTGTTGCCAATATGGACTCTGTTCCATATATAAGCTCTGTCCAGAACCACATTGTCCCCTGAGCAGACAAAACAATAAACGTGTCAATCAGACATCTTTTCAGATAATATTTTCAGACTTTTTCTTATAAAACTAAACTATTTTGGCTTACTAAATTTGGTAGAAATTTACTCCATGTTCTTAACACATGCAACACAGCTCAGACTAAACCATCACTGTCATATCATCATAAATTCAGTTAATATAAAGACCGTACCAATGACACAGTTTGCACCAATTACAGTATTGGATATGGTGCAGTTTGCCCCAATCATTGTATTTCGGCCAATAAGCACGTTCTCCTCCATCTGGCTGCCATGACCCAGACTGACTCCCGGCTCCCGATACACATTATGTCTAGAGTGAATACAGCTCTGGCCTTCCTGGTCCGCAAAGTTGGCCTCGGGTGTCACCGGATAGATCCAGCGTCTGATCATGTCGGAGGAGACGGAGTCGTACATAAGGAGATTTGACACCCGAGCTCCATATCCATCTTTAGTGACATGCATGTGGATCTGGTTTCCCAAAATCTAGCAGGAAAAGAAACCCTTTATTACATAACACAGGAGTGTATAAAGTCTTTCTGAAGCAGTTAAATCTGTTCTGTGTTCTATACCTCCTCATTGACTAAAATCCCACGAACAAAGTCATTTCTCGTCTGGTAGTCAAAGTTGTCTGTGAAAAGTTCAGCAACCTAAGAGACATGTGTTTAAAAAAAGAAAAATCTTTAAAAGAAAGGTTCTTTAAAAGAAGAAAAATGTGTTTAAATGTATTTGTATTTCAATTAAACACACAGATATAAAAAGGCACTCACTTGTGGAGAACAGATGCTGATATGACAATCTAGAAGATCATATCGAATTTCAAATTCATCACTTCCACTATGGAAAATGTTCTGTATGGAAAACAAAGAACAACTATGATGAACCAATGGCATTTATATCACACTAATCATACTAAAAAAAAAAAAATAAAAAAATAAAAAAAAACAGGGACATGGAACCATTACAATTCACGTGTCAAAAGGGGCCCCCTTCCTTTAATATGAAGCCAAGCCGCAAGGCTTCGATAACTTCATAAGGTCATAACTTCAAAATCATGTGGTTTGTTAGGGAGAGGTGTGCCATTACTTTTGTCATAGATAAGTGACTAGATAATAAGAGACAAGTGGGCTCTTTCAAAAGAACAAAAAAAAAAAACACCTAGCAACCGGTCACAGCACTTTAGACAGAGTAGATGCCATTTTTTATTTTAATTTTCATGAATTAAACAAAGCTACAAGGCAGAGATTTAATGCAAAATTACTGTTTCTATTTGTCACAACATACGTTTTCTCCAAGCTTTTGTCGCCAAGAATTTTGTTGAAAAATTAGTTTTTAATGCCGAGTCTGCTAAACTATCACAGCTCACTAAAAAGATTGTACATCTATCCATCACAGCTTAGTTTTCATTTGCAAGAAATTAAATATGCACTCTATCCTGTTTAGGGTCCATGCCCTTGCAACCACTCTGAACACCATAGAAACTGCATATTAGCACCATGCTAACAACCACTCAAAACATCTTAGGATTGTGGCAACGGGTAAGCAGAACTCACATTTTCTTCCCAACAATGCAAAATACTCATTTTGTTCAGGGTGAACTATGACCCTCCTAACAGACTTCAACAAGAATCATCATTAAATATCACTGGAATATCACCATAGGAAATTGAAGTTTCTTCAAGCCCTGGGCTCTCTGGTAATGAAGAACACGCTTGCTCTTGCTGTCCATGGCTACTATGATGTCATCCTCCTCACAGCGAGTTTTGTGGCCAGGGGAGGACTCTTTAAAGATCATAGTCATGACAGAGACGTTCTTCTCTAATTTGCGCCGCTGCCTTTCAAACAAAACAAACAATGTTTAATGACAACACATTTAATGACAACATTCAACGACAGCACAGACCCAGTTAATAAAACTGACAATGATACTTACCTGTGCTCCTGTAATGCCTGCGAAACATCAATGTTGGACACCACATCCCCATATACCAGCAGAAAGTCAGAGCGGACTAGCACCTTAGCGTCCACATCCCTCAACACATCCCCAAGAGAACGGTACAGATCAGAGGTGATAATATGCACTGTGTTTGGAGACGTGGGCCTACACCATTTTGACTTCCTGTAAAGTATGAAACAAAATATTATGTTGTAACGATTGCGTTTATGATCTAATATAAAATAAAAACAAAGGCACAGTCTCTAACTGTAAGTGTTCTTTGATTCTGTTGGACATCCAGCAGCAAAAGACAAACGTCTCTTGGACTCCAGTAGATGTCAGAAACTCCAGTGTGTAGTCAATCATGGAGACATTAGCCAGCGGCAGAAGAGCCTGATAAGGCAAAGCAAATGAATATAATCAGTCTATAAATCCAAATTAAAAATGCTAATCCCTACAAAACGAGCATGATGATCACATAGTACATGATATATATTATAGTACTGAATGATCATAATATATGTATATTACATTATGGTAGTGCCAAAGCACCACTATGTGTGTGACCATTCACACACCAAAGCCTACAATGGGATCATTCTGTCTCAAATCCACCAAAATTTCTTAAAATGTTTTTTAAGACATTTTTTAAGATTTTTTTTTTTTATTTCACTGAAGCAAGAGTCAAAAGGACAAATTTCTTCTGAAATTTTAAGCCATATTAGAGGTGGTGAAAAATGAATTAAAATGTCAGCATCATTTTATTGTTTTTACACAGAAACTTGTAGTTCCATTAATAAAAATCTGTTGACTGATGGCGACAGTTCAAAAATTAGGAAAAAGCACTTTTCTTGTTCTTTTTACAAACTTCAAATGCCTATAACTCAAGAATTGTTCAGGATATGTAGATATGCCAAAAATGTACTTAGATATTCACAAAAAACAATATTTTTTAAACCTTGTTTTTCGGGATCCAAAAACGTACTGTTAATAAAGTAAGAATAAGGAATAAGGAAAACACACCTATTTAACTCGTGCAGTAACTTTTGGATTTCCAAAATATACAGCTCTGAAAGGCATAATTTTTCATTTGAATGTCTTTTTCTTCTTGTGATACTATCTACTAGTGGAGATTAAAAGCATACCAATATGACAGAATGTGACTGACTGTTATACAGCACTCATTAGCATGTCCTGGCCACTTGAATAATTAGACAAATATAAAATTTTAAAATATATTTTTAACCCTTAAGTGTTTTAGTTAAATATAATGCATAACAGTGGATACTACTTGATCTAGTATTTCTGGCTATGCTTCACATTTTGATATCAATTCTAATGATTGATCAAATTATTAATTAACCCTTCATGTGTATGTTTAAAAAAAGTTTTTTTGGCGGTTTTTAATTCCGTGTTTTAATGGCATTTTATGATTTATTGTTACAATGTTTCGGTTTCCATAATAATGCATCAAGATTGTCACCTGAATGTGATGCCGTGCTGCTGACTGCAAGAGGACATTTCAGTGTCTTTCTCTTAAAAAACAATAATTTGCAGACTTAAAACCATAATACATTTTTATACAATGCATTCAAAGGTGTCATGCCTCTATATGCACTAAAAGAAAACAAGGGTTTAGGAAATTCTTTTTCATTCAAAACATAAAATTACTAGCAAAAACATAAAAACTGTTAATAACATTAAACAAAAGTTTGTCCTATATAGTCTGTACTGTAATTTTTTATATAAAACATTTTTGTAATATCAGAATATAAAACTATATAAAAATACATAGAAACCAAATTATATTTTCGCTTTTAAAGCTTTATTAGTTGCCATATTTTTACTTATCCTTTACTTGCAGTTGCTTTAAAAGGTTTTATTAGTTTTACATTCTAAAATCCTTCACATGGGACCGTACTTTCTGGAACACAGAAATAATGACTCCAAATGTGGGAACATACTGCTTAAGTTGTTTTGATATAAGTAGTTTATCAAATCACATGCATTCAGAGGCCTACCATTTTGTCCTACGAGGCATGAAACTTAGCTTGATACTGCATATTTAGACTTATGGTAGTTCCAGAAACAATTCAAATTAAAGCTGCAAACAGCATTAATTGAGCCCTCACATCCTGGTGCATGCTGGGGATGCTGGTATGAACTTTGATCATCATTAACCTTTCAAAATGTTCTTCCTGTTACCTGGCAACACATCAAACTTTATCAGGCCACCACAGACATGCCGTTGACCAAAAACTTAAAAGCTTAACTTAAAACTTAAAAGGCCATTAGATTAAACTGACCAATAATTATACCATAATAAAGAAATCTTCAGGAGTTCAACATGGCAGAAAGAGCAAATAAATAAAATTTAAATTATCTGATAAAATTACCTGACTTACTGTTTGGGTTAGGGTGCTACTGAAAATACTTTTTTGTGGTAGTTGGAATGTTTGGTAGGCATGAGCCATAAAATGATCATAAAATGTAGCACAAGGGCTGCTTTATTGCATTTTGTAGGTGGCACTATAGCGTCAAGTGCCCATTTTGCACTTCAATCTGAAGCCCATATCAGTAGAAGTTTCACCGCTTCTGACGTGTATGCAAACTTTCATGAGATTTTAAGCATAAGAACTAGGGTTGGGCAATGTCGACCAAACTCACATTGTACGATGTCTAATGTGAAACATTGCGATGGACGATGTCATCGGGGGGCGGGGCCGGGCGTGGGTTTGATGTCCACGTGCAATCTAGTATACACAAAGTGCGATCGCAAATCTCAAAAGTTAAAATGAAAGTAAAAAGCGATCGTGCATCAATATTAATAGCGGTTCCCTGATGCCCGCAATTTATGTACAGTATAATTACTCAATAATATAACTGCGAGAGTAAGTATTGAAATATATATTTCATTCCATCTCATATTTATTGCCTTTAGGGGTTCTGTAAAACACGTCTTTTCTTTCCGAACATGATATTGGGATGCTGTGGATTGCGGGGGAATGTGGGTGGGGCGATGGATCGCGATGCTGCATCAACATCGTGATGTCTGTCAGCCATCGGCGATGGACGATGGCATCGTCTATCGGCCCAACCCTAATAGGAACTCCTCATACCATAGATGCTTGGGCCATAATTAACAGCATCTTTTTATTTACATTTTCCAAAAAATTATACAAATAAAGAATAGTATGAATAAACTATTTAGAGCATGTTAATATGTTTAATTTTTTCTAATTCTTTTAAATCAAACACATATTTTGATCATTTCTAACAGTAAAACAGCTCCTCACAAAAATGAAGAGTGAATGCAAGACTAAGGTGTAAACCCTTCTTTTTTGAATAAGGGTTTTTGAGACTCCAGGGTCTGGGGTGAAGTTCCATCTGTGCTTTGTTTAAAGTTGACACCTGAGTGTTTTGTTTTCCATTTGAAGGGACTGCCCCTCAAATAAGCTATAAATGAAATGTTAACATTAAGTAAGACTTGATTACTGCAGTGCCCAAGCAGTACAATCTGATTCCTAATAGTCATCTTCTACAATAAAGACTACTGCTGAAGAGAATCCAAGTCTCCTGGTTTTTATGGGAAAAGTTTCTGACACTCCCAAAAGAAAAGTTGTTTAAGAATGAGAGTCCAAAAGGACATTAAGATATCTTCAAAGATAACCATCTTCAAAGATGACCAGGGACACTTCCCTTTAGAACAGATGTGCTGGCTCTCACTAAACGTGTCTGTCTTCAAGGTCCTTTCGTCAGCTTTGTCGGGCCGGATGGTGGCGGAGACGAGATGGGATGACCAGAGACAGATCAATGGGACTATGATGGACTTTAATAAATCTTCCTATCCCTAAACTAGCTTAATTCTATATTTGTTCCCTGCTCTGTCACAGCAGTAAGATGTTATAGCCGCAATTAATAACATTTGCTTCTGCTGCCACCTCTGGTTGTAACATTCCGCAGTGTTTCACATTGTCACAAAATATTTTCTCCATCTATACATCATTGAAGTTTTGGTTTCTTGCCACTGTCATCCTGTTGGCTTGCTTACTGGGAGACTGCTGGCGTTTAACTTAGCTTAGGGTTCTGTAAACTGTTATTATTGCTCCCAAAATATAGCAATACTATTATAGCCTGTACTCCTATAGCCTCTACTGATTTCTTTCTTTCTTGGTTGTCTTTTAGAGATTTGTACTGTGTATATTATGTGTATGTATTTTTGTGTATTGTGTGCATTTCATGGTGTTATTGCAAATCCTTCATATTCTTGTCCAATAAGAACTGCACTTAATATTTACCATAATACCATGTATTGTGTAGAATGTCTGATTTGTTTTTCTAATTTATGTTATTTTTATTTTTAAATATATCTCAGTATTATGTGTAAAGCTAACAATGTAACATTGTAAAAATCACTCTATAAATAAAATTGAATTGAAAAATTGAATATCTCTAATATGCCTTGAGTTACAGGCATGCAAAACAACACATCTTCCGTTACTTTTTGAACTGTCACCATTGCCATGTAACGCAACAAGAAATGCTCAAGTCAATAGATTTTTATAATAGACATACACATATCTGTGTAAAAATAAAACAATGATGCTGGCATCTTTTTCACCCTCTAATATGACTCCAAATATCATGTGAAAATTGTCATTTTGACCCCCTCTTAGTGGAAATTAGTGGATCATTAAATAACAACTAATCAATGGGATTTAATGTTGTTGTTTCGTCATCATTTATGTTGTGCGGTTTCTCAAAAAAATTTAAAGGACCAAAAATTTGGGGCTCTGGTTGAGACATGGAATGGCGCAATGGTAATACAATGATACAACCTCAAAACAACACGCTTTTAAAACAGAATCAGACATTATTGTGATATTTAGTGTGGTTATATATGATTGCCGTTTCTGTTTACCACAGTAATTACAGCAACTTCATGGCACATCATAATACAAGTCTCATAAAAACGTGGTATTAACATGGCACCACGTCGAAAAACATGGTAGTACCAAACTAATATATCAAAAAATAACATGATAATACCATAGTACTCTTTGTCGTGTACTCCAAGACACGAAAATAATTTATATTGCAATATAAACTATTTTCGTGATCATCAGTGTTGATCACATGAGACCAGCGTGTGCTCTCTGTGCTGTTAGCTTCACTCACCCGGGGTTGGTCTTTGGTGATAGGAAAGAACCTGCGGTTGAAACTGTCCGCGATCAGAACCGCCTGTAGCGGCTGCTCCTCTTCATCTTGATCCGCTCCTGTCTTCCTGGCACGACTCTGTTTCCCTGCTTTGCTTGCCATGTTTATAATGTGTATCGTCAGTGTAATGCAGTTAAGTAAATGTGTAGAATGGTAACGAGCATGAAAGTGTTTTATTTAGGGCGGGGGTTACATGGCGGAAGTTGTTTTTATCTGGCTAGTTACAATGGTTCCACGTAAGTTTTTTTTGCATTGTCACGTGATACGTGTTATTTTATTCACAGCGCAATGACGAGGGACCAATCACAGTAATTTCAGATTACATTCTGGTATCTTTTATTTAAGTATTTTATAAAGACTGCTGGGACCGAATCAGATTTTTATATCAGGTACCATTTATTGTAAGTAATAGTTTAAAAAGATTATACGTTTTAAAACACAAGTGTCTCCGATAACAAAACAATACGTCCTGGGAATCGAATGCAGCTCAATGTTGAATTCGGCTTTCTGAGCTTCATGCGCCACCTTGAGGAATAAAAATGTATGGCCATTTATTAATATGCGTTTTTGTCTGTACTGCGTTCTCGTCTATCTGTGTGATACGTCATCAGTCGCTGCTCCAGTACCATTGCAAAGTTCACATCTAGAAAAGTTAACATTAAAATTCCGATGTGTTCTTGCCCCGTCCCTTTTATCAATGACGCATCGGGAGGTGACTTGTGTGGACTATTTTTACTACTTCTAACCAAAGAATGCTCGGTTTTGTTTAATATGATTAATACTATTATTTTATTAGCAAAATACTTTATTTATAAATGTAGATACTTCAAATCCCCTCCATTATTTACTGTATTTAAAACTGATCTTAAACATTTTTCAGATGCCCTGTGTAAAATGAAACAGTCAAAAGCAGTAAAACTATTTGATTTACTTGTGTTATATAATCTGGTTTAATTTTATTACTTAATATTAGCATTATTTATTTATACTTTTCTTTTTGTTCATATTTTTTATTTATTTTTGACTGATTGTGTTAAGCCTTCCATGTCAGATTCTTTGTATGTGTAATAGTTTATACCATTTTGTTGTATTGAGCTTTTATATTTAATAAAAAAAAAAAATAATAATATTTTTACTACTTCGAAGTGCAGATCCATGCACATGCTAACGGCTGATATTACCCACAACTCATTGCGAGAGGGTTATGCTAAACTTAATTTAAAAAACAAATATGTGATGCTTCAATTTTTTAAATTTAATTTGACTTATATAGCACTTTACAGTATTGCATTGCTTCAAAGCAGCTTTATATATCATGAAAAATAAAACACAGAAAAAATAGCCAAACATGTACAACACTGAAAACAGAATGGAAACAGAATATGTGGTATTATTGCAAATTTTATTGTTTATTATGAGATTAAATTAATAAACCTAATTAGGGATACTAGGTGTGTAGTTAGTTTATGAATGAAGAGTAAAGAGAGTAAAGAGAATGTGCATTAGAAATGACCTCTTTACTGAATGAATTAATAAATTATATGGTATGCATTACATAATAATGAATGAAGAAATGCTGAAATGTACGAAATTGTATTTTAATGTGTGTGATTGTTAACATCATAATGTTGTCTAGGCAACAACAGTCATTTCCGTTATGCGTAAGTATGTCCCAGTACTTGCTATGCACTAAAATGCATATACGTTTAGGGTATAAATAGGTGAATTGGGACAGCCCAATTGTCGTATGGTTTTGTCAATGCTTTTTCCTGTTTCAAAGTTAATCCCAGATAACACACAACGTACCAGTTATGAAATGCAAGGGACAGGCATATGACATCCTGTAGGATGTGAAAGCTGAACCTCCTGGTGATGCCTTACTAAGAAGTGAACTGACGTGTATACGCTCGCCAGCCATCTGGCCAAAATTCTATAGTACAGAGGTGTTAGACGTTACACATCAAGGTCACATGTTGGAGCCAAGTTTCGTAGCTCAGAAAGTGACATTTTTTATTTTGCTATGGCATCCGGAATACACCGAAACACGACTTTGCATCACACACTTGTCTCACTAAACGTCTCACTCACATCTTAGTATTTTATTTTAAAAAAATTTCCATTCAATTTGGGACGCATACCAGACGTAGATGTGACGCAGACATCACGTAAATCACTTGTACCAGTGATTCAGGCAGACGTCAAACACATTCACGTGTAGCAGTAAAGTTATTTACAATCAGTTTCGCTTACACATACTGCAACACTATTCCACATGGATCAGTGCAGTGTGTCAGCATCTGTCCCTATGTTGTCCAGACCAAAAATATGACGTTGCATTACACACACTTGTCTTAGTGAACTTAAAGTCTGAATCTGTCAAACGTGACGTCTGTGTCTCAAGTCTCATGAGCAGAAATAAAAGCATTTTGTTCAAATATTTAATCTAACATTTTCCTGTTTTGTTTCCATGTGTTTATGTATCACCAAAGTTAAAGCCATGCCTGAAATGTTTTTAAATTTAAATGTCATTAAATCACTTATTTGTTTGATACATTTTCACTATACATGTAGCCTGAAATTAGCAGCAAGGATGTAATGGAGAGTCAGAGGCGTTGGGATCCATTTGCAGCTCTTTATTCATAAACAACACAGGACTATATGAGAATAGTCCAGGTAAAAGGCAAGGGTCAAAGGCAGGCAGCAAACAATCATATAATCCAGAGCACAGTCCAAGGTAACAACAGGTAATCCAATAATGCAAGTAACGCTCAAAAATGTTAGCCGGGGCAAAACAAGACTTCGCAACGTGTTAGTGTGTAGGTTCAGTTTATATAGATGGTGGTAATGAGGTGCAGGTGTGATTGGGGGCGTGGTTAGTCCTATATATGAGGTATGATGAGCTGTAGTTCGAATGATAGTCCGGTTAATATTCAGGAGATGGTTCCCTCTGGCGGTGCAGGAGCCTCCGCTGTAACAAAGGATGCTGTGGTGTTTCCATCTTGGGTGCCAAGACATTGGATGCTATGTACCTAAATGTTGCATTACTTTAACATACCAGTTGTCACACAAAATGAAATCAGGTACATTTTGCTTGACCTTTTTTTTTGATATTTTGCATTTTCTAACGACTAACACAGTGAAACATGTTTCAGATCATAAAGCCAAAATTAATTAATTATAATTATATTTTCTCAATCCTCTTAGAAACCCAGGTTTTGGTAATGGCACTAACATTGCCATATACTGTAATCTGTTCTGTGATTCAGTCTGGTTCTACATTTAATTCAGTTTTGTTTTTGTTTCTTTTGGCTTTGTTCTCATTCTGTACAATTTTAGTTCAATTCAATTTTATTTATATAGCATATTTTACAATGTTATATTGCTTCAAAGCAGCTTTACACAATACTGAGATAGAAAAAACACAGAAGGTCTGATTTTGTGACAATACGTCAAGAACTGAGGAATTACAAACCGAGATGGCAACAGAAGCATGTCTTCTTTCGTGTTATTAATTGCAGCTATAACATCGCACTGCTGTGACAAGGCAGGGAACAAAAATATAGAATTTAACTAGGCTAGAGGTAGGTAAGTATGTTAATAGGATATTTAATGAGAAAGTGCATCATATTCCCACTGATTTGTCTCAGGGTCGTCCTATCCCGTCTTTTCACCATCTGGTTTGGATAAAGTCTGAATACAGCTAACTACAGGACTTTGGGGAAATGAAAGACAGACAGACTTAGTGAGGGCCAGCACATCTGTTCTTATAAGAAATGTCCCTGGTTCCGGTTTCCCTAATAAATGCAGCCTAACAGTCCCTTAAGGGATTTGAGTGATAAATCCATAGGATTAGGTGTTGACTAGATCTGAATTAGTCTTCAATTTAGATTTAAACTAACATAGTGTATCTGCCTGGGTAGACTGTTGCAGAGTTTTGGCACAAAATATGAAAAGGTCTACCACTCGTACTTGATTTTGAAATTTTGTGGATTATCAACTGGCCAGAAATTTCTGATCACAGTGAACGTGAAGGACTATATTAAGTATATATATTTTACTATATATATTACTATATATATCTCAGTTGTGGTCTACTGGTTAGTGAGTCGGTCTTGTAATCAGTAGGTGCCGGTTCGATTCCAGCGCTGGCAGGTAGCAACTGAAGTGCCCTTGAGCAAGGCACCTAAAAGCACTCCGCAAGCGCTGCAGTGATAGCTGTCCCTTGCTCCGGGTGTGTGTTCACTCCTCACTTGTGATGGGTTAAATGCAGAGGTCACATTTCGGGTATGGGTAACTATATCTGACAAAACATGTCACTGTTTTACTTTATTATACTCTGAACACCACTTAGACATCCAGTCGTTTAGTGATGACAGTCTGCTATGTATTTCGTCACTACAATTAGCAAGTTCACACACCTATTTAATATTATGTTTAGTGATCTTCGACTAACAGAGATGAACATCATTTGTTCCAACGTGTATAATAATTGTACTAAATTTACATTTAAATTTAGCCAGCACATTTAAATTGCCTTTGATGTCAGGCACTATGGCTCTTGGTAAACTTTGACTGTGGTGGCTGGTGCCTTTTTTTACATGCTGTACAATAGAATCTCTGATTACTAGGGCGAGAAAAAAAAACAAAGAGTAAAGAAAGATTTGTGTATAAATACACAATATAAGTCAAGCTCAGATTAGATCGTTCTAAACAAGAGAACACAGGCAATTTTTGCATTCTGGTGACAGTGCTTCCTACAGTCTTGACATGTACACATTGAGCTTGTGCTTTAGCAAGTCGTGCCCCTCACGCACATGCCCCAAGCTGTCAGGAAGAGCTTTCAATGCAAGAATGAGCACACAAAAGCATTACTTAGCATGTTAATAGTAAGCTAACTTTGGTTCTTAGCTGCTAACATAGCTTAGGGTCAACGTTACAGACGACATGATTTACAACACATAGAATCACATAAATATCACAATAGAGAGACTATGTCTCTCTGGTAAATACTAAAACCCTGTTAACCATTTTAATGGCAATTTAATCAAGCTAATAAAAAACACATAATTCAGACAAACAATTTATAAGGCTTGGTTTGCTAAATATTAGATCTCTCTCTACAAAAGAAAAAAAGTCTTTCCCCCAAAATTACTGTTATAAGCATGAACCTCGTTCAAAACGCAAAGAGAAGTTGTTGCAACACTTTATACGAATATCTTTAAAGTTACCCAGCGATCTGATTTCAGATACAATTGCTTTAAAGTAATGATGCTCAATATAACTTTATTTGGTGTAAATGATAAATCGGCTATAAATCGGCTACTGTATACAGATCACCAGTTTAACACACAGATTTAATCAAACCTATCAAAGTTAGACAAAGAATTTGCTGACTTTTTATCAGAGGTAGTACTGGCCACAGATCAAGTCTTGTTTTTAATTTTAATATTCACGTGGATAATAAAAAAGATCCATTGGGGTTGGCTTTTAAACATATTTACATTTAGCAGACTTACAATGTGAGAAGGACATAGAAGCGAAGAATCAAAAACAACAA